>CM065399.1:18557500-18745000 GCA_033060915.1 Euryodendron excelsum
CCAATTTGGATTGAATTCAATTTGGTTTATTCTAAATCTTCTCTTGGATTCTTCAAGAAATCTTTGCACACATGATAAATTCTTCTTTTGAATCACCTTCAATCTCTTTGAGTTCAAGTCAACTTCATTGAGTCTTTAGAAGCTTGATGAAGTCTACTTTTGAACACTTTCAATGCATATCAACTTTCTTGAATCTTCACAGCCCTGATGAAGTCTTCTTTTGAATTCTTTATAGGGACTTTTGCAATCATGATGAATTCTCTTTTTGAATACTTTCAATCTTTTCGAATTCAAGTCATCTTCATTAAGTCTTTTCATACTTAATGAAGTCTTCCTTTGAGTACATTTAATCTCTTCAAATGCAAATCATCTGTTTGAAATTTGAATAGGTGTAATTGCTCTGTTTTGGTACATGGCTTGACTTTTGGTGCATTGCTTGAACTTGTAAATACTGTGCATTCATTTTGATATGAATTAGGCTTTAAGTCAAGCTTTAAGTCTAAATTATAATCCTTATTAATCTGCATACTAATTAAATACATTAGTAAACTAACACAAGGTTTAGTTATCATCAAAATCAAGGCGTAGAGTCAACAGACCCTACTATGTGTTAAGTTTGACGGACTCTTGAGGTTGTTTGAGAGTTTTAGTATCCTAATGATTCGAAAAATTGGTTTTTAAAAAAATTAAGGAAAAAAAGAGAAAAAAAAAGTCACAACTCTCACTTTGGGAGTCCGACGACCGTGCCATTTGTTCCCACACGTCACTTGTGTCGAGACCTTGCTACTTGTCAAGTTTTATGGACTTCTGAGACTGTTTGGGGATTTTAGTATCCTAACGGCTCGAAAAACAGGTTTTTTAAAAAGTAAAGGAAAAAATGAAAAAAATTTCACAACTCACAAACAGTTCGGCGACCATGCCCCTCTATCCCACATGTCTCTTGTGCCGAGACCTTTTTACCTATCAAGTTTAACGGACTTCCAAAACTGTTAGGGGGGTTTTGATACCCTAACGACTTGAAAATAAGCTTTTTGAAAGAGTTAAGAAAAAAAAGAGAAAAAATGTCATAACTCTCACCTCGAGAGTCTGGCGACCATGCCGTTTGTTCCCACACGTCACTCGTGTTAAGACCTTGTTACGTGTCAAATTTGACAGACTTCCGAGGCCGTTTGGGGGTTTAGTACCCTAACGGCTCAATAAACTGATTTTTGAAAAAGTTAAGGAAAAAAAGAAAAAAAATGTCACAACTCTTAACTTGGGAGTTCGGCAATCATGCCGTTCATTCTCATACTTGACACGTCACTCGTGCCTAGACCTTGTTACATGTCAAGTTTGATGGACTTCCGAGGCTGTTTGGGGGTTTTAGTACCCTAACGGCTTGAAAAATTGGTTTTTAAAAATGTTAAGGAAAAAAATATAAAAAATATCACAACTCTCATCCCGGTAGTCCGGCGACCAAGCCGTTTGTTTTATACGTCACTTGTGTCGAGACCTTGATACGTGTCAATTTTGACGGACTTTCGAGACTGTTTGGGGGTTTTAGTATCCTAACAGCTTGAAAATTTGATTTTTGAAAAAGTTAAGGAGAAAAAAAGAAAAAAATGTTACAACTCTTACCCCGAGAATCCGTCGACAGTGCCATTCATTCTAACACATCATCATGCCTAGACCTTATTGGCTCAAAAAATTGATTTTAAAAAAGTTAAGAAAAAAATATAAAAAAATGTCACAACTCTCATCCCGGCAGTCTGGCGACCAAGCTGTTTGTTCTACACGTCACTTGTGTCGAGACCTTGATACGTGTCAATTTTGACAGACTTTCGAGACTGTTTGGGGGTTTTAGTATCATAACAGCTTGACAATTTGATTTTTGAAAAAGTTAAGGAAAAAAAGAGAAAAAATTGTTACAACTCTCACCCTGAGAATCCGTCGACAGTGCCATTCATTCTAACACATCATCATGCCTAGACCTTACTATATGTCAAGTTTAATGGACGTCCGAGATCGTTTGGGGGTTTTAGTACCCTAACGGCTCAAAAAATTGATTTTAAAAAAGTTAAGAAAAAAATATAAAAAAATGTCACAACTCTCACTTCAGGAGTCTAGCGACTCTACTGATTGTTCAGACATCTCACTCCGTGGCAACAATGGCTTCCAATGGTGGCTAGGATGGCTTTTGGTGGTAGTAGCGATGGGCAGCAGCTAGTGGTGGACCCAAAAAAATTTTCTAGTGGAGGCAAAAAATATTCCTAAAGCGAAAATTTCAAATGAGGCTTTTTACATTTTTAATACTAGTGTAAATTTTTTACTTAAAATTTTATTTATTTTTTAGATGAAAAATTATTAATTTATTTATTTTTCTTTCTTTTCAATGGAATATTCACTGAATCACAATGGATTTAACCATTCAATAAAAATTGATTTTTGGTTAAGTATTCACCAAATAATTCGGCCAGCATAATACAAAATTGGTGATTCAACTAATAGAATAAATAATTTATTTTTCAGATCTACTTGTAGACCCACAAACATTAAAAAAATTACACTTTGTTTTAAAAAAATCAAACAAACATCTATCTATATAAAAATACAAAAATATTACATCAACAAGCCTTTTGATGATATTATCGGTAAGATTTACTAATTTATTTTTTAGTTTGAAATTTTTGTCTTTGTACGCGAGAGAGAGAGAAAGAGAGAGAGAGAGAGAGAGAGAGTATTGTGAGGGTTTAAACTTCTAAATATGTAGATGTTAGAGGGAAAGAGAGTTATATAGGTTAGACCATTGATCTTCCTTATATTTGTATGTAATTATAATTTTTTAAATAGTTTTTTCAAGTTAATTAGAGTGGCTAATCTGTGACCTTTTTTATGATTTTTTTTTCATTAAAGTCTGCCTTTTCTTTCTTTTCTTATGGGTCTTTCCTCATTTAGACTGAGGCAATTTTTTATTTTTTTATGAGCCTTTTTCTTATTTAGATTAAGGCTTTTTTATAAAAAAAAAATGCCAAAGTTATATAAAATTTTTATTATAATAAGTAAGGTTTTTAAAATTTAGGGGCTTTCAAAAATTAGGAACCTAAAGCGATTACTTTGATGGCTTTATATTGAGCCACCCTTATCCACTCCTCTCCCATGTGATTACGTAGTGAAATCTTGATAATATTCATTGCAGAAAAAAGCTCTCTCAACCAATATAGTTGCAACCAGTAAGATCAGTGTCAACTTTATCAACAAATATAGTAATGGGTAGATAATATCATTCTTCGTCTCAACTAATTTTTTTATTAGAGAGGGAATGTTTTTAGGGCTTATGCCATTGTGCATGCATTTTAGATAAGCATGAGTTTTGATTGGGTTAATAAAATTTTTGAAATGGGTATTGGGTTTAGTAGGGTAAAGTTTATTTTTAATTAGGTTGGGTTTTAAAAAAAAATTTAAATCCAATGGAGGCAGTCGACGCCGTTTAGCCAAGCGTTTGTTTGCCCCTAGCAACAGCAGTGGCTTCGGATGGTGGTTGCAATACCTTTGGCAACAACAATGCGGAACTAAGGTAGCAGAAGCTGAATGGGAGAGACAGAGAGAATCCATCGTAGGAAAGAGAGAGAGAGAGAGAGAGAGAAAGAGAGAGCCTAGGGTTTGCAAACAGCGAGGGAGCAGGAGACGAGGGAAAGGGGGGAAACCAATTTTTGGAAATGGAAGATGCCAAACGATGTCGTTTTGGGTAATCCCTCACTATACTATGCCGTTTAACTTAAACTATTTTGCGATAGCGTAGTCCCATCGCAATAGGTCTCGTTGCAAAAGAGGGGATGCATTTGACAAACAAAACGATGTCATTTTGAATACCCTTTTGTGATGGTAATGGATGCCGTCGCCAATGAATATGTTTTGCGATTGGGCCACTGCCATCACCAATGAAGGTAATTTGCGACAGCGATGGCGCCGTTGCAAAAATGTTTTGTAGCAAATGGTCCCTTTTCTTGTAGTGAATTAAATCATGTTAAATTTGCCTACTCAACCTTGATAACTGTTATTGCTATGTTTCGGTATATTGGTATTTGCTACAATGTTAGATACTAATACTAGTTGGACATACTCAACACTTGTTGGATTCACATTAAAAAAATGTGCTTTTTTAAATTTTTTAGAATTACACATACTTTAGGCATTTAAAGACCCATATGTTCATCACTTATACACACATGAAAATCACATTACAAGTTTGAAGAAAATAATAGAATTTAATGATAAAGTAAAAAAAATATGGACTTTTTTTCGTGCTATAGAGGCCAAAGCTAAAAAGAAAAAAAAATTATTCACTACTTCTGAAGCACCTTGTCATCCTTGCTGCATCTCTCACAGTAGTGGGTCTTCCTTGCTAGGTGAGATCAAATATTCTATCTAATAGGTGCGGGACCCACTCTTATATGAGAGAATGAGTTAGGACACTTGAGCGCTCTAAGTGCACTAAATAATTTCTCTAAAGGAAGACCCTACGAGGGTTACCCTTCTGACAGATCCCAACCCAGATATGGCTCAACCGAACAAGGGGGGGATGAGAAGATATGCAATTCCACAGTTATGTTTTTAAATATAAAAAATGTAAATTTATACCTATTAAATAGTTATATTTTTAACTTCTAAACTTCTTTAGATCTTGATCTATGTTAAATAGTGTTTACATTTAGATTGAATGGTACTTTTAAAGTTGGATTAATGGTATGATATGTTGGTGAGGAAGAGGTATCTGCTTTAATTTTACTCTTTTTTGTCCCTTCTGTTTTCCTTTCCCCTTCCTATTATCACAGCCATGGAAGTAAAAGCTCAAATTCATCATTCCAAACTTAAACATAAAGTTTTTTAAAAACAAAGCAGTAGCAGTTCACCATTCTAATTACATATACTCCTTGGATATCACGTGTTAAATGACATTTGCTTCCATAAGGCCTTCAATTATTATTATGTCCTTAGAATGTACTCTCCACTCTTCAGTGTACATTTATATAATGCACTTCACAATTTTGTATTCGCTATGACAAATTTTATGTAATTCTTAAATTTCAAATCCATTCAACAATTTTGTGCAATTCTTAAAATTGCAAATCCTTTTAACGTTTGCATGACAAGCACTTTTCACGATGAATAATACTGTTTACTACCAGTACAACATGGTGATTAAAAAATTTAAAAAAAATACCCGTTTGGTATCATTCTCATTTCTTTCTGTATTGGGGTTTTAGTTTTCTATGCTTTTAGAAATAAAAATAATAATGACTTTTTATTTTTCGTGCTTTCAAAAACACCATCATTTCATTTTCATGTGCAAACGGGTTTTATTTTCATATGCAGTTCCCCAATGATGTAAGGATATGTGTAGAAAATTAAGACCAAAAAGTAGGATATGAGATAACTAAAAGGAATCCGTTGATTCACACACAAATAGCTGAAAACCAACTCTTCTTTAATTTGTTGACTCCGCATAGTACTAGAAAAATAACACCAATTGGTGAATTCACAATGAATATCCAAAATCGAAAGAAATAAGAGAAAGCTTTCAATATTATTACCCAAAAAACTTACTTGGGACAGACCCCTTACATCTAAATACCCCAAACCGAATGGATGCTAATTAAGAAAATTAAGAAAGTTATCAGAAATGGAAAATTCCGAATTAAAGCCAAATTCAAATTCAAAAAGTCTAAATAAACATTTTAAAACAAACAACAATAAAAGAGAAACATGTAGCCAAAGTTATGACTAAAAAAAAAGTTTCATAAAACGGAAAAATTGCACTTTTCGGGCGTAAAAATAGAATTTGCCTAAACAGCGATGTAGATCACTGTATAACAACGAGTGTGTCTTGTGGGTGTAACATGGGTCGTTCAAAGCAGTTTGGACAAGGTCGGTTTGAGCTCATATCTATCCCGATGATCCAAATAAGCAACATTTATGCCATCTGCATCCAGAACCGACTGAACTGTTAAGCCAACAAAGCAAAAGCCCCAGGACCCTAATTTTTGAAGACTCCAAATTTTATAAAACCTCATATATTTCTATAAAGGCCCTAACTATCTTTTGTAATTTTTTTTTTTGAAAAAACGGCGCCAGTCTAGAAGAGATAAAATGTCTATTACAAAAGAAACCCTAAAATAAACTACACGAGTGAAATTTAGGGAAAAAGCACTGCTTTAACAAAGAAAATTAGATTACTAAAAACTTTTTTGAAGGCTCCGATTTTTTGAAATCTTACATATCAAGAACCTCTATAAATTTTATAGGCCTATTAGAAAAAAAAAAAAAAAAAAAAAAGAGCATAAAATCAATACACTAGTTAACTTCGGGAAAAAAAAAATAATGGTTTACAAAAACAAAAAGATTTTGAATAAAAAAATTATGACGATGTTAAAAATATAAAATAAAAAAATTCATTAATATTATTGCTTTAGACCTCAAATTCTCTTGAATCTTGTACATCATTAAAGTCTCCTCAAAGTCAGCCGAGGTCGGAGAACTCATTCAAGCTGACCTCCCAAGTCTGCAGCTGAAGACAAAGATGACATTTATGCCGATCATCTATATGTCATCAAATGGACCACTCTCATTTTAATGCCACTTACTATAATTGTGCTAATTAAATATTGTTGCCCTGATCAGTGGGTTTTGCGAGGACTGTCTATGGTGTGATTTTACAGTGAAGTAATCTTTTTGGTGGAGCCTTCTTTAGCTTCTTGGTGTACTTGGCTCATATGTACCCATTGAGCTGTTGCAATTACAAGCCACCAACAAAAGCAAAACAGACTATTCCCTCCCTACAAAATCTAACTGCCAAGAAGCGTGTAATTGTATCCTACAAAGGAATTTTTTTATTTTTGGTATAGAGAATGGATAAATTTCAAAATTTTATTTTCATTATTTAATTAATCGGTTAAAAGTTTTATGATAAAATTTATTATAGAGTTTATTTCTAAGTTTATTACATAATTATATTTGGCCGTTACGACATTTAGTAGACATTAATTTAAAATCTTAATAGCTATAACGGCTAGTTTGTGAAGGTTACATAAGGCTCTTATTTGGTGTTGTTAGATATATGAAAAAATGTGGCATACAAAGGTGATACATATAGAAGACATAATTAAGATATACAAACTCTTCATTCTCTTATTCTCTACAATCTTTAGATTCTGTATACTTGTTTTATGAGCAACCGCGACTGGAACGATTCATTATTCTCCCGACAGACGTGACTACTGAAGAGATAGGCTATGAGCAAATTGGATTGAAGCTTGGAGCAGCTGATGTCCAATTGTACCTTCACGTAGGGAGTCACAGTTACTTTAGAACAGTGATATCACACTTCTCAATTCTCACAGGCCAGCTTTTCTATTTTCCTTTAACTCTGTTTTATTGTTTATCAAGTTCATACTATTGTACTGTAATTTGATTTATTCTTAAGTTATGATTTATTTGTATTGATAAGAATTACAATATGTGTTTTTATGAAATTCTTCCAACAGATATACATCCTCTTTTACTTCAGCAATATATAGAGGAGTAACTACATGCTTGTATATATATATATAGGTAATGTTATATAGTCAAAAAATTTATACAAAATTTATGTGAAGATTATTCTTAATAATAAAAATGCATTTGCCACATTACTCTAATAAAATTTTTCTTTACAAATTTTCTAGAAAAACTGTATTTTCCTATATATATAAAATCATGCAGGCACACAAACAACATCAAACATATGTCGTGTGTTGCCAACAGCATTCCAAAAAGCAACGGCCCATTAAATTAAATTTGCGAAAAATAATGCATATTCACACAGGATAAATCTTAAATGGCTATAGTAAAGAGTTGGCCATGGATGAATAAACCACACACTTGGGTAACTGTTAACATGGTGTCACGGCTCTACTAGAAGGCAATCAATTATGGTCTGGCTTGCTGGCTGAATAAGCCTCTTCACAGATTGGTTGACCATAAAACGGTCGCTATATATTTTTCACAGAGAGGTAATTTCGTGGGAAAAACAAAACAGATATTTATTTATTCAGAACGAGTGAAAACAATTATTATGATGTTCGCAGAATAGAGTAAGAATAAGGTACGAAAATGAATGAATCTTGACTTAATTTTTAGGTAAAACCAATCGATGAAATATTCCCTTCAAAGCTAATGGATCTCATGATTATTTCTTGCGCCAAGATAGCCAAGTCCCAAAAAGAAAAGTAGACAGAGACTCCTAAGGGAAAAGAAAAGTTACAAGATGGCTGGGTCCCAAATAGATAAGGAGATCCACATGGCCACCAAGACCTCTAATGTTGTGTTTTAAATTTAAATTTATCAAGACAAAAGTAAAAAAAAAATGTGAGAAAATAGAGAATGAAATGAAATAAGATTTTTATTTTCTTTTTGCTCACCTTTTTTTTTTTTCTTTTACCAAATCATTGATCTAAACACAACTTAAAGGGGCGTGGATCAATAAAAAATGGACATGCAAATTCCAAAGAGAGTAGCCAGTCCAGACCCCTCAGGGGAAAAAGTACAAGCGCAAAATAATCATGTCCCAAAGGAATGAGCATAGGACAAAAAGTTATTAGATAGGCAAATCTCAAATGAATGAGCAAGTCCAAACCCCTAAGGGGGAAGAACAGCCACATGATGGCCAAGACCCAAAGGGATGAGCATAAGATGGCTATATCCCAAAGGGAAAAGCAGATCCAGACCCCTAAGGGTAAAGAGAAGTCAAGTTTCAAAGCGATGAGTTGACCTAGTAAAGCTCGGCCATAGGATGTAAGCTCAGCCAAAGGAGGTTAGCTCAACCAACGTAGAGGTCGGATCAGCTAAAAAATAGGTTAGCTTGGCCAATATAGGCCAGCTCGATCAAAGGAGGTTAACTCGACCAAAAAAAGATCAGCAATAGAGGTTGACTCAGCTAACAAAGGTTAACTCGGCCAAAGGAGGTTAGCTTAGCTATAGAAGTTGAGCTTGGCCAGAGAGAGAGATCTGATTGGTTAATAGAGGTCAACTTGACTAAAGAAATCAACTCGGCTAAAGGTCAACCCAAACAAAGAAGGTTAGCTGGCCTAGACGCAAGAGTATAGAATTGAAGTAAATGCGGATCCAGAGAATCTCACTTTTAATCTCTTCTAAAATCTCGTTATCAATATAAGAGATCGAGTAGCTTCAATTAAGAAATTTAAATTCCTATGTAATCTCTTTTGCAACTTATTTAAGGAGATCAAGCAAATAAAAAGGTACGAAAATAAATAAATGTTGAATCACTCGATTCTTATACGAGTATACTAGCAGCAAACTCATGCTATGCACGGAACGGAAATACGACATGTGTTGCCTTTTTGAGGAATTTAAGAAAATTAATTTAAATCAGAATTCTAATATTTTTCAATTCTAGGTAAAACTTTTCAAAATAACATGAAATTTACCTAAGTTTTAGTAAAGTTTTACTAATCATGAATAAAAGGTCAAATTTCTATATTTCATGGTTAGACCAATACAATTACGACATATGTAAAATCAGTAATTTAAAATTTTATAAAATTAAAGAAGTTGATTGGGTTTTTCACTATCAAAAACTCAATTACATATTGCTATAATGTATTTACTATTTAAATGGAATAAAATCCTATCTCTATATTTTAAAATTTATGATATAAAGGTATTCAAAAATATTATTATATTGATCAAGGAATAGAAGTTAAGAAAGAAAAGGAAAAAAAATATGAGATGGAAAGAAAAAATAATTTGGTGACATATTAGTGAGAAAAAAAAAAAGAAGAAGATCAAAACAATCAACAATTTTGTGGCACTTATATTCTTTCCTATTCAATTTTGATTTTTAATTTGTAAATATTTTTGAGGGTTCTAATTTTTAGGTACAGTGAAGTGTGAACAAATAATTAATATGTAATGCCACAATAGAAAACAAAGATAATACTTTTTACTTTAAAATTTTAATCCAATCTAGTAAAATAAATTTGAAAACCTTATCATTTTGATCAATTTATTAAAAAAAAATCTAAAAGGAGTAAGAAAAAGGAACTTTAAAAATTTTGGCATTAACCAATGGATATATTTTGGAAATTTGAAAAAACAAAAGACTAAGGATGACAAATAATACCATGACACCTATATTATTTGATTTTTAAATATTAAAAATTCAAAAAAAATGGATTAGGACATATTAAACTTTTTTTCCCCTTCTTTTAGTCCAAAGGACTTCTAATACCAAATGCCTCATAATATATATAATAGATTTGAAAAACATTGTCATATTGATCCAAAATAAGTGAAGAAAAATTGATGTACTTAAAGTTTCAGTAATTTAAAATTTCGATTTATATGGTTACATAAATGCTAAAAAACAGTCATAAATTAAGAAATTTAAAGACCATATTACCATATTTGTCATTTAATCCAGGATTACATTTTAAGTAAAGAAACATGAATGCTAAGAAAAAGGTCATAAATTAGGAATTCTAAAGGTTATATCACCATATGATTCGATCAATCAAAGGTTACATTTGAATAAAGGAACCAATTAGTACTTGACACGTGTATTTTTATGTATTATAAATATAAAAATTTTAAAAAATTAGATTAGAACTTTCAAGCTTAAAAACCTTAACCTATTGCTATAATATATAATATAAATATAAGGCCTCTAACTTTAGGATCATAGAGTTCTTGACCAACATCACACGGCAAGAATTCATATTCATTGAGAGACACTATCATGTCGTCCAAAGACCATTACATCAATAGTGGGCATGTATTTTTGTATATGATCTTGCATGTGCTAGCATGCAGTATCTCACTTTTGGCATTGGTGCTGGATAAATAATATGGCAGGAGATATATGAAAGGCAAAACTAGAAGGCTGCTTCCAGAGGAACTCATTTTTACACTCTAGCACTTGGTCTCCGTATTTTTTACTCATTTTTCATTGTTTGATTGAACAAAAAGTATGAAAAATGTTTTTTTTTAAATTATTTTCATCAAAGGATAAAAATGACTTACATTTTAAAATTTTGGAAGTCACTTTTGGCTTTTAGCTCCCGACACTATTTCAACCATTTCGCCACTACTACCCACTACCAGCACCACTCAAACCTAATCGCCACTACGGCTGCCATGACCACCACCTCTTGCCATCGCCATCATCGCCCACCTCCACCCACAACTGCTCACCATCACTACCAACCACAGCCACCCACCGCCTGCTAGCCACCACTAGCACCATTGACATCCACTGTCGCCGCCCTGCCCCCCACCACCACCACCCAGTACCATCGTTCACAACCACCACCTACCACTGCTCTGATGTGATAAATTTTATTACTTACAAGTGCACGAATCGGATTGAAGCATAAGAATGTGAGTGCGAGGTTGATTCCACAGGGACTTGTAAAATTGTAGAAAATAAATTAGACTAAATCTAGTTCACTCTAACCTAGTTAAGAAATCTTGAATTTGTTTAACTAATTTAGCAATTAGCAGAAATAACTAAATACTAAATAAACAAGTAAACAATTAATCTAGACAATAATAATAAAGAGATGAGAGATATCAAATTAAAATGACTAAGGTTTTAGAATCCACATACATGCATTATAATAACTTTTCATGTAATTAAAATTATTTTACTAATTCACTTAACAATAACGTCATGATCAAACTTGTTATTATGGAAAATATAATATTAAAATTATTTAAATAAATAAACTAATGTATAGTACTATTCCTAACCTTAATGTTCAAGATAAAAAATTCATATGTATCCATTTGAAAATAAATCACATAAGAAATCCAATACTTGAAATTATACCAATAAATAACAGGGCTAATAATTAATCTAACAATCTCAAATCATGAACTAAATTCATATCCAAAATCATTGACTTTAATTAAATCTAGACAAGAGTATTAAATAATCAAAGCACGTATTTAGGTAATAAATATAAATCATATGTCAAGTCATTACAAAGCATGGAGTTTCATCCTCAACCCTAGTATGAAAACTTAGCCACTCATAGTTTAACAACCATTGAAAGTAAGAAAAATAGAACATAAAACCTAGACACATAAAAATAATATGACTTCAAAAACTTTGTGTTCCAAGTCTTTGTCTTCTTTTTCTTCCTTCTTCTTGCCTTTTTCTCTTCTCCCTTCACTGTGTGGCTCTTGTTGGCTAGGGACTCTCCTGCGGCTACTACATGCCCGTGATCTTTTTTAGGGATTTTTTTAATCCCTTTTTATATACTATTGGCCAGCCACCCCTTTTGCTGCGGCTAGCGGGCTACGTAGGGTTAGGATTTCTTTTTTTTTTGTTTTGTTTATTGTGGCCCCCACTTCTTCACACTTACACCCCTATATATATATATATATATATTTATAACTCTTCTTCACACATATACGAATCTTCCTCCACTTTGCACAACTTCCTATATTGGTTGAAAGTTTTTCTTTCTAATCTCCTTGCTTTAATAAAATTGTTGAAAGATTTTATTCTTTAAGTACTTGTTTCTTATTTTGGTTGGAATTCTTCCTTTTGACTCTTGTATTCAAATTTGCAATAAAAATAATAATATAAATAAATAAATAATAACTAAATAATATAATTAAAGGGTGAAAATATATAAATTATGTGACTTATCACACCACCAACTTGAATATTGCTTGTCTTCAAGCAAAATGACACTAAAAATAGAAAAACTAACAGACAACTAAATAAACTATTTTACTAACTAATCCACTTTCACTAGAAATCTCGATTATATTTAATATATGCAATAGGCCTTTTAAACTCTTAGATTACCCCTAGTGGACGAATGAAGTCTCGTGAGAGCTTGTAGTGAATATACCCACAAAATTCTTGAATTTCTTTCATCAAATCCAATAATAATTCTTCCATTCAAATGTCAAGAGTTTAAATAAAGTCATAAAATTTATTACATCAACAAGCATAGGAATCAAAGTTCAAAACACTAGCAACTATTAAAAACACCTCAAAAGCTTGTTTGAAAAAAAATTTCATGTCCATGTAGAGATGACTACAATTTTCAAAATTCACTTGACTTAAATTCTATCAGAAGTATGTTTTGACTCAAATCTCACAAGATATTGCACTCAACAAATAAATCACTCTAAATTAGGTGCATGTAAATAAACTCTCATGTATATGAGCAAAATTAATATAAGTCAAAAGCAAACATCTCGCATACGTCCTTTTGAAAAACGCTATTAAAAAAAGAATATTTTAGTCCCATCAAAGGAATATCAAATACTGAGATATAAATAATAAAATCACATAATCACTTCAATGAATACATGCCTATTAAGAACATACCAACGTTTAAGATCAAGTAGGACTTTATTTGGCTTGTAATGCAAGGGTTATAGAGCAAAGGGTAAAGATTGAGCAACGTACATACGAATGATTAGGATTCCAACACAAAACATAGGGCACTTTTGCATTCTACTCATTTCTTTCTTTTTTTCTATTTTTTTTTTCTACTATTGGTTTTCTTCTTTTTTTTTTCTTTTACTTTCTTTTTTTTCTAGTGCTATTTTTTTCTCATCCTTACTTCTTTTTTGTTTTTCCTTTATTTTTTTCTTTTAAATAGAATGGCCCTTTAACATAACATATTTCAACATATCACCAAACATATAGGTCATGAGGTTTAACAAAGAAAGGCTAAATAAGGCTCAATTTGACTTTTAAAAAATAAGGATGCATGAATAAATGAAGGCTCAAAAAGACAAAGATGGCTTAAGATCATCTCTCAAAAGTTGGCATACTCTTTCAACTTGCATAAATTCAAAGAAGTCATAATGTGATAACAGTATAACATTTCTCAGCATTCAACTAAAATGAATGAATTAAAGGGACTAACAACAAAATTGTGCACTTTGATCAAAATTGAGGGTAAATGTATAATATTTCTCCAAATAAAGAATGGCTCAATATTCACTTGGGCATTCAGTCTCCACATTTTTTCTTCAAGAAATATCAATCAAGTTCACTTATTCGTTGCAAATCACATCTATTGAGCTTTTTGTAGGTGTACCAGTATAAATGCAATGAGATACTTTAATAAGAGATAATATAATAAACTTCAATTCAGTATTCAAGTCAAAGCAATAAATGTCATAACTAAACTCATGGCTCAATGACATCGAATGAAAGAACATTATTTACTTTAATGTCAGAAATTTGTTTTTTTTTTTTTCACCTACTAATTCCACCCTCCAAATTAAATTAGACGTTGTCCTCAATGTATGCAAAATAATAATCTCAAACAATGAAAGAGGGAAAAGATAGCACATGGGAAGCAGAATTCACAGCGTAAACAAATTTACTACACCTTAAACTTCAATTCCTTCATAGAGTAGAAGACGAACAAGTGAGGATTTTTTCAATGAAATAAATATGAAACATAAAATACTAGAATTATATCATGATAAGAACAATAAGCCAAACCACTAGTGTTGTTCAAAATATTTAAAATATGCTCATCAAGTGAGATCCAATCATATTCTTGGAACATAAGGAGGAACCTATACTCCTCCAAATTGAAAGCCTATAGCATGGCGTAGTGGACTCGTAGTGAAATTACCATTGCCTGCCATGAAAAATGGAGCTTCTATCCTGGACTACACTTCCATAAAAGTAAAAAGGGCAAGGCCATAAGTTAGAATTTGATAAATTAATAAAAGAGAAATAAACTAAATAAAATAAAACAAAAGGAAACTTAAAACAAAATAAAATAAAACTAACTTAATAATACACACAAACAATTAAAAGGGATCAAGTAATAAGTTAATCTTGATAAACAGGATCCTCTAAGAGGATTTCTTCAATTTTCGGGCTTTTCAGCTCCATAAAGGGTTTCAATCTTTGCACATTAACTTCAAAATTTTCTCCATTATTCAGATTGTGAATCTCAACCGCTCCATATAGATAAATAGTATGAACTATAAAAGGACCAGTCCATCAAGATCGGAGCTTTCCAGGAAACAAATGAAGTCGAGAATTATAAAGAAAGACTTTTCGACCAGGTGTAAAAGATTTTCTTAATATGTGTTTATCATGAAATGTTTTCATTCGATTTTTATATGATTTAGCACATTCGTAAGCATTATGTCTGATTTCTTCTAATTCACTCAATTGAAGTTTCCTATTAGCTCCTGCCTTGTAAAGGTCAAAATTTAGTTGTTTAATTGTCCAATAAGCTCAATGCTCCAACTCAACAGAAAGGTGACATGCTTTTCCATAAACAAGCCGATAAGGAAACATTCCAATAGGAGTTTTAAATGTAGTACGATATGCCCACAATGCATCACTGAGTCTTAAAGACCAATCTTTTCTATTGGGATTTACCATTTTCTCTAATATTTGCTTATTCTCCCTATTAGATATCCCGACTTGACCACTAGTCTATGAGTGATAGGAGATGCCAACTTTATGAGTTATAAAATATTTTTTTACTAAATGCTTAAAAACTCTATTACAAAGATGTTTCCCACTAGCACTAATAATAGCGCGTGGAGTACCAAAGCGAGCAAATATATTTTTATTTTTCTCAGTTTTTTCTAGATGTTTTTACATTAAAATCACTTTAATAAATAAACTAATGTATATTTTTCCTAACCTTAATATTCAAGATCAAAAATTCATATGTATTCATTCAAAAATAAATCACTTAAGAAATTCAATACTTGAAATTATACCAATAAATAACAGGGCTAATAAGTAATCCAACAATCTCAAATCATGAACTAAATTCATATCCAAAATCATTGACTTTAATTAAATCTAGACAAGAGTATTAAACAATCAAAGCACATGTTTGGAAATAAATATAAATCACATGTCAAGTCATTACAAAGCATATAGTTTCATCCTCAACCCTAGTATGAAAACTTATCCACTCATCATTTTAACAACTATTGAAAGGAAAAAAAATAAAACATAAAACTTGAACACATAAAAATAATAAAACTTTAAAAATTTTGTATTCCAAGTCTTTGTCTTTTTTTCTTTCTTTCTTCTTGCCTTTTTCTCTTTTCCCGTCACTGCGTGGCTCTTCTAGGCTAGGGACTTTCCTGCGGCTGCTATGTGCCAGTGATCTTTGTTAGGAATTTTTTTAATCGCTTCTTATATACTATTGGCCGGCCACCCCTTTGATGCGGCTAGTGGGCTACGTAGGGTTAGGATTTCTTTTTTTTTTGTTTTGTTTATTGTTGCCCCCCACTTCTTCACACGTACACCCTATATATATATATATATCTATTTATAACTCTTCTTCACACACATATATATATATATATATATATACATATATGAATTTTGCTTCACTTTGCACAGCCCTCTTTATTGGTTGAAAGTCTTTTATTCCAGTCTCCTTGCTTTAATAAAATTGTTAAAAGATTTAATTCTTTAAGCACTTGTTTTCTATTTTAATTAGAATTCTTTGTTTTTGCTCTTGTATTTAAATTTGTAATAAAAATAATAATATAAATAAATAAATAATAACTAAATAATATAATTAAAAGGTAAAAATATACAAATTATGTAACTTATCACCCACCATCACCACCACTGCCCACCCACCACCGCCCTTGTTGCCAAGTTGCCACCACCCACCTACTACTGCTGTGCCACGGCCCACCACCACTGTGGTGACCTCCCCCACCGCAAATAATAAAGATATATAAAAAAATTCCTAAAAATCACTTTTCAAATGTCAACCAAATACTGAAAACAAAAGAGAAAAAAAGTTATTTAAGTAAAACTTTTTTTACATAAAAAAATATTTTTCAATAACATTTTACTTCAAATCAAACATAGCCTTAGACCCCAAAACTGATGAAATGTAATTTATTCACATTGCCTCCTGATCCATTCACAAAACGAGAGCATCATTTATAAACATATCTCGAGACTAAAAACTTCTCTAGAGTGTATACAAATACATATTGATATATCTAAATTTAAAAAATATATATATACAGTCTTTAATTCATTGTACCTAAATTCATTGTACTAAAATAAATAAATAAAAAAGAAACACAATAATCACTGTATTCAATATTTTAGTTAATTACATAAATTTTTTTAATGTACAATCTTAATGAAATACATGTTATTCCGTGTTTTAATACCATAACAATGCGCGTAGCAAACAAACTATTGGTTGAAAATAAAATTTGAGTTTGAAATTTTGATAAGGATTTGCTCCTAATTCATCACTTCAAGAGTTAGAGGGCAGTTGGCCTACCTGATTAGAAAAATTAAGTTTGCCTCAAGTTTAATAGATTTTTGGCATTTTCCATGTTTTCTGCGGATGAAGTTGGACAACCAGATGTGGAAGATTGTAATCCACCATTTCATCCCATGCCAGTGCTTGTTTTTCTTTGCTGCATTCATCAATAGACTCCATGGATCTGTTAGACGCTTCCATGCAAAATCTTTTGCTTTTCCACATAGATGGAGGCGGAGGGTGGGAGGGTGCACTTGCTCCCTAAAAAATTGACAAATGCCGGTCTTCTCCCCCATCTCCTTGAAAATTTGACAAGTGCCTCCTTCAAAAATTTAAAAAATATCCCCCTTTTCTTTGAAAATTGTGACCAGTGCCCTAAAAAAATGTTGAAGAAAGGAATTGCTTATATTTTATTTTATTTTTCGCTGCCTCCATATGCCATATGCATTGTAGTTCTGGCTAGTGCTACCCCCATATGTTACCGTGTTATGTGGTTGTTCGGCTGTTCCCACACATTATTCAATTAAAATTTTAAATATGGGAGAATGAGTGACCTTCAATGGCATATAGCTTTTGATTTTTCAATTACTCCTGTTTCAATTGAAATCTATATGATTTGTGTTTTAAAATTTTCTCTTAAAATATTTGTTAAACTTGTTTGGAGTGATTGCTTTTGACCTTAGCTTGTTGGTCTAAAGCAAATTTCTTACCATGTTCCTGTTTTTCCCTGCACCTATGGTTGGGACAAATATGCCTGATATTAACTTATGAACATTTCGGTGTGAATGGTCTGTCTTTGACCAGATCGAGGAGGGGATTAATCGAGTTGCGTGTAAGCTAACCTAAACACCCTAACAACTAAAACAAAAAAACAA
Source organism: Euryodendron excelsum (assembly GCA_033060915.1). Taxonomy (NCBI): domain Eukaryota; kingdom Viridiplantae; phylum Streptophyta; class Magnoliopsida; order Ericales; family Pentaphylacaceae; genus Euryodendron; species Euryodendron excelsum. The sequence continues at coordinate 18,575,676 of CM065399.1, forward strand.
AAAAAAAAATTCAACATATAAATAGTAACGTATGTAGTACATCCCTTAAATAACAAAGTTGACATAAGTAGCTTATGAATGTTTTACTAATTTTTATTTTAGTGAAAAAGCTTTAAAATAAAATAAAAACTCCATTAAAAATTGAAAATTAATTTTTTTGAAAAAACTAATAAATTGAAAACTAAATTTTCAACAATTTTATACAAGTAAAAAAATTAGTTTCATAAGATTATCCAAACGATGAATGTTTATTTCATATTTCTTTTTTTTGGTCACTAGACTTTGGAGGTGTAAAGGGGCGGGTCATGACAACATGTGAGAGAGGACATGACTCTAACGTACTCATGGGTGTATTTGGGGACTTTTTTCACCGTGCCAATCTCACTTGTCTACAGGCTGTCCCTTCTATGGCTAACATTGAATCTCTAAGGAATCTTGAATCGCAGCTTTAGGAAACTCTCTTACGAAATTCTCTGGAACCAAAAATCTCGAAATCTTTGGCTGCGGGAAGGAGATGCCAACACCTGATTCTTTCATACTTCACTAATATTAGGAGGCGTAGAAACTCTTTCGATGGTCTCAAATTGGAAGATGGATCCTGGATTTATAGTAGGGAAGATATTGGGACTCAATTTGAATTGGAAAATACTATTTTTTTAAAATTTTTGTTGAGAATTCTATACCAGAATGATATGGCAATGGCAATTTTGTAATAAACAAGTATCTTGGTAGGTTCTTTATTTTAAAATGATAAGTTTACAACTTAGCCATATAATTCTGATGATAAATTCTGTATGAATTTTTTTATTGTATAGCATTACCCATTTGAATTATATTACAAGCAGCTCTTCTCTTCCTCTAACCCTGCCATTCCGAACTGGACATCTGATCTTCTACCCTCTGCGATTACAAATATTGATAAATATTCTCTGTACCATTTCCTCTGTTGATGAAGTTCGCACTACCTTGTTCAGTATGCCTCCATTGAAAGCTCCTGGGCCAGATGGGATGTCTGCTATTTTCTACAAGTCTTAATAGCATACAATGGAATGACTTATGTAACATGGTTATCTCCCCTTTTCAGTATGGATTTCTTTTAAGGAAGCTTAACCACACTTTTAGCACCTTAATTCCAAATACCCAAAATGCTTGCAAGATTGAACAATATAGACCAATCAGCTTATGAAATATGGCTTATAAAGTCATCTCAAAGATTCTAGCCAATAGATTAAGACCCCTCCTGGATAAGATTATTGCCCCTAATCAAACAGCTTTTGTCCCAAATAGGCATATTGGCGAAAATTCTATCCTTGCTCAAGAGGTGATGCACACTTTAAGAAAGAAGAAAGGCGCCGGTGCTCTTATAACTATTAAAGTCGACATGGCAAAAGCTTATGATCAAATTGAATAGTGTTTCCTTCTAAAAGTCCTCAAGTGGCTGGAATTCCCGGAGATTTTTATGTACTGAATTCATCAATGCATAGCAACTCCCTCATTCTGTCTTCTGATCAATGGAGGGCCTTTTGGTTTCTTTCATCCTCAATGAGGGCTGAGACAAGGGGATCCCCTATCCCCTTTCTTATTCATCATTTGCAATGAAATATTATCAAGAATTATAGCTTATGTAGAGGACCAAGGTGGGTTTCATTAACTTAAGATTGCCCGCAACTGTCATCCTATTTCTCATCTAATATTTGCGGAGGACCTCTTTATCTTTAGTCATGCATCTTCTCAAGAAGCAAAAGTGATCCAAAGCTGTGAGAGTTGGTCAGTTAAATTGGTGAACAAGTCGAAGTCTGCTATTTTTTTTTTAATAGTAAAAATGCTTCCAGAGACGTGATCCTTAATGTCATAAAGGAGCTCAATCTTTCTAAAGGTAAAGTTGATGCTTATTGGTAGATCGAAGAAGCTGGCCTTCAATCACATTGCGGATAAGATTAATCTTAAGTTGTCTAGTTGGAAGAGTAGATCGCTATCCTTTGCTAGCAAAGCCACTTTCATCAAAGCTGCTACTATGTCACTCCCGGTGTATACCATGCTGTCCTTCAAGCTCCCAGTTTCTCTACATGAGCAGATGGATAGTAAGGTGTGTAAGTTTTGGTAGGGCATCCCTCAAGGTAAGAAAGGGTGTCATATTAAGGCTTGGAGTTATTTGTGCAAGCCTAAAGAAGTGAGTGGTTTGGGCTATAGAAAATTCTCCAATGTTAATTGGGCTTTTATTGCCAAGTTGGGATGGCGGCTCTCAAATAAAGGGGATCGTATATGGATCACCCTCCCCCTAAAGAAGTACTGTCAAAGAAAGCCTTTCTTATATGTAAATAAGAAGGCTTTAGACTCTTTTCTATGGAAAGGGATCTTGGATTGTAGATATTTGATATCTAAAAGTGCTTGTAGGATGGTGGGAGATGGATCTTCCATAGACATTTGGAAGGATCCTTAGGTCCCTAACTTACCAAACTTTAAATCATCCCAACTTGGTAATAGCACTTAGATTGCTTCTAAGGTTAGTGCTCTATTAAACTCAGAAACTCTTTCTTGGAATACTCTTCAGTTACTATTTGAGCAGCAATCTATGCAAGAAATCCTAAAAATCCCAATTCCAGCACTGGCTAAAAGAGATTCTTGGCGCGGGGATGGCTATATGATGGTGCAGGTCATTTCTCAGCTCAATCTGCACATAGGTGTGAGATTAATAATCACCTGTTATAATCTTCAATTATGAGTTCTATGCAATGGAAAGCTCTATAGAATCTTAAGATCCATGAGCATCTTAAGTTTATGCTCTAGAGGGTGGCCTTAGAGGCTCTCTTTACAAAGTCTGTTCTATTGAAAAAAGCCCTTGGTATGGAAGATTCGTCCTGTACTTTATATGGAATAGGAGAAGATAATACTGGTCATCTATTTTTTAACTGCATTTTTGCCAGACTGATTTGGTTATGATCATAGAATATTCGTACTGATATGCAAGGTGCATCATCTTCTGCTGAATGGATGGTTAAAATTCTAGACCCCTCTTGCTTGGGATTGCCTAAAGCTACTAACAAGAACTCCTTTGCTGCCTATGCTGCTATTCTCATGGATAGAATTTGGAAATGAAGGAATGCTTGTTGCTTTGAAGCTAGAGTTGCTGAGGTGGATATTATTTATAAAGAGGTGAATGATCTATGGTTGGAACACTATGCTAGTCGGCAAAGTGCTGAGAGTATAGCCCAAGAGGTGTGTTTAGATAGAATCTTGGCTCCTAAATGGATTCCTCCTCCTCCGAGGCCCATAAAGTTAAACTTTGATACTGCTTTCTCGAAAGGGAAGATGTTAGTTGCACCCCTGCCTAGGGATCACCTAGTGCTAATGTTATATCAGGATGAGCTCTCTCCTCTCTAGTAGTGGAAGCAGATGCAGCTAGGATGGCTTGTATTTGGGCAGTAGGGGAATGCTGGGACTGTGTAATTGTAGAAGGTGACTCCCAAGTTGTTGCTCATGTTGACTTAAGGTTAATCCCCATATTGATTTTGATGATAACTAAATCTTGTGTTATTTTACTAATGTATTTGCTTAGTGTGCAGATTAATAAAGATTATAATTTAAACTTAGAGTCTGACTTAAAATCTAATATATGTCAGAGTGAATGCACAACAAACTAAGTTCAAACAATGCACCAAGAGTCATGCAATGTATCAAACAGAGCAGTGACACCTTTCTAACTTTAAACAAATGACTTGAATTTGAAGAAATTGAAGATGTTCAAAAAAAGACTTCATCAAGTGTGTAAAGATTAATTGAAGATGACTTGATTTTGAAGAGATTGAAGATGTTTGAGAAGAGATTTCATCATAATTGCATAATCTCTACAAAGAATTCAAGTGAAGATTTTAGCTGTGATATGAAGAGTCAATGAATATGATATGTATTCAAAGAAAATGAAAATGTTCAAGAATAGATTTCATCAAGCTTATAAAAGACTCATTGAAGTGATCTTAAAGAAGAAAGAAGGATTTGTAGCAAATAGAAAGAGCTCGACAATAAGGCATCTTGATCATAAAGCTCTACATGGATGGAAAAGTCATTAGCAACAGAAAGAGAAAGCTCAGCAATGAAAGAGAGAGCTTGGTATTAATGGAACAAAGTTCTAGTAGTTTGAAAATCAAGAAAAGATGATTATCAAATGATAAATTCAATTCAAATTGAATAGAGGACAAATGTGATGAATTGAAGACTTTGATCTATTATCATACCCCAAAGAGAAAACTCCTTGAAAATCTTATGGTATTGCTGAAACTGAACTTGATCATTGGAAGAATGAATGAAGATTTCTAAACAATGAGTCGACACATGAAAACAAAAGCCAAAAATTAAAGACAACATGACAATGTGTCGACACATGAAAACGAAGAGTCGACAGATGAAGACAGAAGCTAAAAATCTGAGACAGCATGATCAAGTGTCGACACATGGAGTTGATATGTCGACACATGAAGACAGTAGATAACATCTGGAAAATACAGACTAGATGTGTCAACACATGAAACCAAGTGTCGACACCTAGAAAATAGCGGCTAGTTTTTCTAACGTTGTAACAGACTAGACTTGCATTAAATGAATATAGGGGTTTATATACAAGCTTTCAACTGCATTTATAAACAAAAAATACAAGAAAAACAAAAATCACTGACTGATCAAGCTGAGAAAATCTGAACATTCATTTTGTCTTCATTTTGGCATTAAGTGAGCTTTTATTTTCCTATCCGCTCTTGATAGAGAGTTTGTATTTCGTTTGTACAACTTCATATAGTTGTAAGTGAGAGTTTGAGAGTTCTCTTGTAGAAGAAATACTATTGTAAGTTAGAATGAATATTGAACAAAATCACTTGGTAGCTGTAAGAACTTGTGAAAAAATTCTCGTGTAAAAGTGAGCTGAGCACTTGGTGAATCAATATCCATTTTATAATTAAAGATTGCATAGTGAAGGAATACTTCAAGGGAATCTTGGGATGAGAACGTAGACCACGAATGGTAGTTGAACCTCAGTAATTCTTGGCGTGCCTTCTATTGCTCTGTTTTCATTTCCCTTTTGATTATATTGCATTATATATATATATATATATATCTTGATCATTGTTCTATTAATTAGATTAACTTTAGTTAATTTTAATTGTTATTAATTTACAAAAAAATCCAATTCATCCTCCATCTTAAGTTGCCATTTGGGCCAACAACTTACTCTTGCATGGGTATCATCAAGTAACCCCACTGGTCCATCGTCTCATTGACAAAGGATGTCAGTTCTATCTTTACCTCAAGGCCACTCTGGTCGTTTGCTTTTTTGTTGCCAAAAAGGCCAATAGTGTTGCTCACGAGTTGGCTAGCTGGGCATGCCACAATTCCTTCTCTGGGTCTCTTGATGCCACGACTCTCCCCCGTTTGGTTAGAGAGGCTATCTCCATGGACATCTGTGGTGGTGATAGTTGAGCTCTAGTTGTCCTCCTAGCTATTGTTTTTTGTTTCCCTTCCGTGCTCCCTTCTGTAGTAGTTGAATCAGCAAAAAACAAAATCTCACTTGTCAACTAAAAGCATGTTTGGAACTTGAAAAAAAGAAAGAGACCGCAAGGGAGAAAAAAAAAAAGTAAAAAAAAAATTGTAAGAAAAGTCATTTAAATTTTCTTTCCCTTCTCCCTCAAACTAAAACCAAATAGAAAAATAAAGAAAAATAATTATTTTTCTCTTTTTTTCTCAACCATAAATATTTACTTCAAAATTCAAAACCCAAATTAGACTGAATATTTTCTCCCAAATTAGATGCTTCCATACCAAATCTAAGTCACCCCCACCCCCACCCCCACCCCCAATTCAAAATTTCAAATATTCTCTCTCGCTCTCTCTCCATTTTCTTCTCAATATTAAAGTAAAATCGTACATATATTTATATAAATTATATGGAATCGGCAGCTTTATACGACTCTCGCCGGTCGTTCCTTTCCCAAATATAAACACCGCAAATCCAGGTCCTCTCTCTCCGATCTGATCGTCTGTGCTCTTCGATTCTCTCTTTCTTTCTCTCTAGGATATTCTCTCTGTCGCCTGCAAGTTTTTAGGGTTAGCGTTTACGGGAGGAAATGGGTCAACAGTCGCTGATCTACAGCTTCGTGGCGCGAGGGACGGTGATCCTTGCGGAGTACACCGAGTTCACTGGAAATTTCACGAGCATCGCCTCCCAATGCCTCCAGAAGCTTCCCGCCAGCAACAACAAGTTCACCTACAATTGCGACGGCCACACCTTCAACTACCTCGTTGAAAATGGATTCAGTGAGTATTTCATTTGTCCGATTGACTCATTTTATTGTCTCCTGATGGCTTGATGTGATCTATTTGTTTGATCAATCATCGTATTGAAATTGATGGTGGTATACTTCTTTTGATTGTTGAATGTTGCATGTTTTGCCATATACGCATTTGGGTTGGTTGAGGGATGTTGTGGGGGCAAGAAGTTTGTGTACGGTTTGTGAATAGGAGGGTGTTCTTTTGGGTTATTCAAATGAAGCGTATAATATGAAATAAGAAATGATGCCTTGATGAGAAGGACTCAATGATAGAATTGGAGCGATTGTTTGGCTTTCAATTCCTTGTTTGGAAACAAGGTAGGAACTAGTAAACAGTTGGAAGATGGTCGTATCGGAAAGAAAACGGTGCCACCAAAATGCATTTTTCTTTACCTTTTTTTTATTATTTTTTGTTTTGTTTTTTTTTTCTTCTTCTTATTCTCACATGTTCTAAAGATATTGAGTGATAGCTGAGGGGTGGATATGGAAAGACCTCCATCACAAGCAAACAATAAGGCAAATAATTAGAAGGACAAGTTATGTTGATAGATCAATGTTGTTGCAGTGGTGGAAGTTGCCTCATAAATTTTGAGACAGATTCTTTTATGTATCCAGCTGGTTGGCCTTCGTGTTTATTGAATGATTCTCTTATGGGAAATCACAAACCAAAGAAGTTGATAAAGCATAAGTGACACTTGAAATGTGAAAATATTTGGAAGGGGGGACTTGAGTTCGGGCTTCCACACTTTCACCTATTTTAGTGTTCAATTCCCTTCCGCAATAAACTTTCATAAACTAAAGCTTGTAGCTACCTTTGTTTTAATCCATTTCTCCCTTGGTTCGAATCAACAAATAGCGAGATTTTGTGACTTTTGTAATTCTTGAGTAGAACAATTTTTTCTTTCATAATATTGAAGTATGATTTGATATAAATATTTGTTGTGAATTGTGATATTAATCTTATAGTTATTCATTTGCTATAATGATATTAATCTTGAATTAGTGCTTTGTTGTTTTTCAAGTGCAATTTTGTTGTCAGTGTGGATTCTGCATAATATTGCAGTTAGGACCTCTTGAGGTGAATTTTGGGCTAGGAAACATGTTTGTTCTGGTGTAGTTTTGATTTCTAGTCTCCATAAGGAGTTGGAGCTTTGTTGAAGAGAAGAAAATGAGTGTACAAATGGAGATACGGCAATAGGAGGAATTTCATAGCTGCCACTTATGTTACATGGACTCGGGGACGGGTGTCGATTGCGTGTATGTGTCGAAGTGTCGGATTCATCTAATTCCCGTATCTAAGGACATGGGGACACTGCAAAATATTCATATTTTGAAATATACTTTTTTTTATTTTTTAGGATAAATTAGGGTTTACAAGGTGGTGTAGAACATTTCATGCAGAATATGAGATTTTTATATTTATTATTGTAAACTCGAATTACTAAATATTTTATATCAAGTTAATGTCCAACAATACATATTCGACACATAACTACCCTTACCCTTGTCCAAGTGTCATCCAGTGTCTGACATGAGTACGTCATGTATTTTAAAAGAGTCCGTATAACATAGGTTGTCCGGAGAATATAGATAGCTTTTTCCCTTAGCTACGACCAGCTCGTTCGTACAATCAATCTGCACAATTCCCTCTTCATGAATTGTTCCCCTCTACTATTTCGGCTCTTATTCATGCTGCTACTTTGGGAGGCAGCAAGGGAAAAGGAGATATTGATTCACTTCAATAATTGTACAACAATATCAAAGAGAGTCTCAGATTGATATGAGACTTGTCTAGGCCCCAAACCTCAATAGTTCCCACACCCTTAAAGAGGATTAAAATAACTTTCAGAGGACTCAAGATTTGCTGCCGTCTCTTAAACAATTTTTCTGCCTCTTCATTGGCCAACTTATTAATCCAAGAAATAGCCACTTGAAGAAGCGGAAATTAAGTGCAAGATTACTTTCAACAAATTGACATTAATGGGAAGACCGAAAGTTTGTTTCTCGGTCCACCCTTCCACACAACTAGAGTGATCCTCACTGAAAATGATGAAACCCAAGAGGTGGCATCTCTAAGGGCTTTCCAAAAGGGCCAAAATTGGTACTTTGGATGAGTATCTCCTAAACATAAAACAGGGGCTTTTTTGTCATGGATTAGTGCAGGCAAAACAAAGTTTATCAAGCTGAAGAAAAAGGGGCTTTTGGCAACTTTCTGATATGAAAAATAAGTGCTCCCAAATTTTTTGCATTGATTCCTCCTTAATCAAATATAACTCTATTGGACAAAGCTGTTTTGTTTATATCATAACTTCAAAACTTAGAATAAGCTGAGCAAAGTTTGAGTATTGAGTGGTTCAAGCTTATCTCTCCAGCTAAGGAGGTCATTTTGAGCCCGGCTTCATCCTAAAAGACTTGGTCCATAAAGTTCAAGCCTGCTTTGGAATGTAATGTCTCAACGAGTACTGGAGCTTAGCTTGGCTAGGTTAAGTCAACTAATGCTTAGGTGGTTTTGAATACATGAGTACTTTTGATTATGCTATCAAAATGCTGTCTTTTAGAGGAAAAACTTTTAACATCATTACCTAGAAGTATGTTAATATTCTGGTGAACACTAACCTATTACATTCAGCGGCTCAAAGCAGGTCTTTCTTTGACTAGTCTTTTGACTCTGGCCAACCAGTGAATTAAGAACCTTTAGTGGCTCATATTTGAGATTATATACAACAAAAGCTACAATATAACCTGAATGCGTTGCCTTGAGATTGGCGAGTATGGGATACTCTGTTTTTGGGAGCTGTTCTGTGCCAAAAGTGCATACATAATCAAGCTTCTCTTGTTTCTTCAAAGCATAAGTTATGGACTCAGCTTGGTTCAGCTAACTCTATTATTGAGCCTGCAAATCACTATTCGTCAAGCTTAAATCTGACTTGAGCTGCTTGAATTGTTTTACAGCCCTAAATGGATATAGGAACTTAGATTTCATTAGGTCCTAGTTTGTAGAGGCATCATGTGCCTTTATATTCACAAATTCAACCTTGGCAAAGTTTAGATCATTTGTGCCGATTCTTGTTTTTTTAGTGTTTGTTGGACAACCTGGATGAAGGATAATTATTTTGAAACGAGATTATCATATAAACCAGTTTTGGTTAAATGTAGTCAACATCAAATTTGGTGTCACGTCACATGATTGGCTCTTGTGCTACTTAAAAGTATCAACTTGCTAAAGTGTGTACCTAGTTGTTCTGGACGTCAGCTGTTTGATTGTTTTATCTCAGTTATACCCTCTGAGAAGTTGCATAGTTGCATCAGATTGTCCTTTCGGATCATAAATGTATTGCTTGAAATGCTTTTCATGATTCGATGTAGTTGTATTCTCTGTTAATTTGGGCAATTATTGCATTAACAGTAAGTTCATTTCGAGTATTTTGCTCATTCAAGATATTTCCTAGTCACTCTCTGAATAAAAAGTGTTACTTTCCCAAGGTAGAAGAAATATTATGGCAGGCTATAGTGCTCATTTGCAGGGAATCAATCTATAAGTTGCAAACTTGGTTTGGATTTTATTGGAGTCAAATTTGGTCAACTGCACAGTTCCACTTTCTGTATTTTACATACTTCAAATTTCTTCCTGCATTCTACTTGATATTGTTGTCAGATCGGTTTTAGTTGAGGCAATCCACAGCAAATGTTTTTGTTCTATTTGAACTAAACTTTATGTTGGATGTTGCAGCCTACTGTGTTGTTGCAGTTGAGTCTGCTGGCAGACAAATTCCTATTGCCTTTCTGGAGCGTGTTAAGGAGGATTTCAACAAGAGATATGGCGGAGGGAAAGCTGCAACTGCTGTTGCCAACAGTCTGAACAAAGAGTTTGGGTATCTTTCCTTGTCTTTCTTGGAGGTGGACAAATTTTTGCTGCTGCTCTTCATTGTAATTGACTCGTGTTTTCACTATTGTAGGTCTAAATTAAAGGAGCACATGCAGTACTGTGTGGATCATCCAGAGGAGATAAGCAAGCTTGCAAAGGTGAAGGCTCAGGTTTCTGAAGTCAAGGGAGTGATGATGGAAAACATTGAGAAGGTAAAGAGGTTTTGCTAGGGGTTTTGTCTCTTATTTATAAGCACTGGGTGATGTATTTTTTTTTTGTTTTTGCTTGCTGGATAAGGTTGTATTTATGACCATGACTAATACCTCATGTACATCACATCTGTTATGACAAGGGTAATATTTATTCTAATATATGAGTTTGTGTACTTAAAAAACACTAAAGAATTAGAGTGGTCTAAAGATTTACTTTGAGTGTGAAAATTTAGTACTTAATATCCAATTTATTTTATTTTGGAAACTTTTCTATATGACGAAATGAGGTATATACTTTCCAAATCAAGACTAACAAAGAGTTATGAACTTTTGTGATATACTGATATAAATTTGGAATGACTATTTCTACAGTACTTTTGGCTGCAATTGGATCCACAGATTTTTTGACTTGTTTCTCATTTTTTTTAAGTATTTTATGAGGCTGTGAATATAGCCACAAGGACAATGGATATAGGTTTCCTTTTAGGTTAGAACACCCCCGAACAAGAATTTCTGGATCCGCTAGTGATTATTAGATTTATTTTGGAACTTAATCCGTCCTAAGATGTATCATGCTTCTGTACATACCTGTCTATGATAATTAATATGTGAATAGTGATGGCCTTATTATTTTGACATTGCAGGCATGATTCAAAAAATGAAACTCTGTATTTTCTCATACTTGTTATGTGGTGCATTTTAGTTAAGAAATTTGTCTGTTGTCCAGGTGCTTGACCGTGGAGAGAAGATTGAGCTGCTGGTAGATAAAACTGAGAACCTTCGCTCTCAGGTCAGTCTAAGGCAGACTGGATAATTTTTTTGTATTATTTGACGAGATATTTAATTGTTGCAATTATGTGACTTAATTGTTGATCTGTACTAATCACCTTCTGGAAGCCATTACCGGACAAAATTTGGAGCGGTTTAATGAAGGGCTGATGGAAGTGGGGAGTAGAAATTGTAAATGACACTGAGCTCCCCTGAGAATGTGTTTATTGTACATGCCGTCCCTGATGTTTTAGAAATTAAATTGCTTTCCCCTCTGCTTTACTAGTCCCCAACAAATTCTGCTTTGCCATTGGTTAAGTTGCTGATGTCATCATTTAGGTTATGCATAATGTTAATCAAGATAAAGATATCCATTATGACCTTAGTCGAAATCTGCCCTTGAATGGTAAGAAGTGAGCCATCTTAACTTGCCACACATCAGCATATCACCACCTGTCTTTGAGAAGCTCTTTTGCTGCTATTGCATTCACAGCAATGTTTTGAAACCTAGACCATTGAGCAAACCGGAAAAAGGATTGGGTCATGGGCCTCTAGTTCAACCGGAATTGAACCGGAATCAAACCGTGATGTCTTGTCGTAAATACATTTAAGATTATAATTAATAAATAAAGTACGTATTAAATTATAAAAAATTTACTTAGTTATATTTATATATTCAAAGGTTATGATATCAATAAAAAGCCAATATTTAGTTTATAGCATTTCAAAAGCTAATATTTTTTTAATCGCATGCATCTTATAAATGTTATGGTAGAAATTAGAAAACTTAAACAATCACAACGAGACAACTCAACCTTGTCTTTAAGTTCATTAATAACACATCAGTGAGAAGCTTTTTCAATCACAGTGCTTGGTTTTTGGAAGTCTAAATGGACATTTGAGTGAGAAGCTTTGTATACTCAAAAGTCAAAAGTACTCCACTGACTTAACCCTTCTCTTCTTCTCTCCCTCGTAAGTTGTAAAGCACCTCCACCCACCCACCCACTCTCTCTCTCTCTCTCTCTCTCTCTCTCTCTCTCTCTCTCTCTCTCTCTCTCTCCATTTTCCAATTTCCATCTGATCAGACTCCCAATAAACTCTCTTTTCCCCACCTTTCACACACACACTCACTGCATACGCCCCCTCCTCGCAACAAAACTCCTTACTTCTATCCTCTGTGACTATATGTCTCCCTCTAGTACACTAGAATAACTTCACAATACTCTTCACTTCTCTCATCTCTCTCTCTTCTCTCCCTCCTTAGAAACTCATCTTATCTTCCCCGTCATGTTTTCACAACTGGGCCATGAAAAATTCAAGGAGAGAGTGAGGGAGAGAGATTTTGTAACGCAGCAGTGATTACCTGGAGTGGAGCAGCTGCTGAAGGAGGTATGAAGGTCATCTAAAGCATTGAATAGAAGATCTTAAACCCTAAAAAATTGTCCCCCTTTGGAATGTTGATGAACTGACTGCTTATATGAATCCACAACCGGTTTGAACAGCTTGGCGGTTCAACTGCAATTTTTTCCGGTTTTCATTATTTAGGCCGATTCTTAAGCTAGTCCGGTCTTATGAGTTTGATCAGATCGTTTACTGACCGGTCGACAGTTCAACCGGCCAGGGTGGTCCGGTTTTTAAAACATTGATTCACAGTTGCTAGCCCCAGCGAACCTTGACCAACTTTAATAATCATCAATTTCAAGCTGTTGGAAATCATTATTTTGTGAAAACATTCAAATTAGCTCTGAAACTATCAGAACACTCCTTTAAAACCAATAATTTGTCATCAAACCCAGACAAAATTTCCGCCATTTCTCTGCTTGCCCCCGTCCCCCTTGATTTTTTTAACCCAATTAGTAACCTAAAAAATGTGGATGAAGAGATTGAAAACACATTCCCCCCCCCCCCCCGGGGGGTTTACTTTCCCTTTTCCCTTCTGTATTTCACTATTGTATGATCACCCAATTTAGTTATGATTTGCACCTAAGAAGCATGGATATAGGCATGAGTATGGATACATAATTTTTTTTTGCTAATTTTAATATATTTTTATCTGCTATGTATGTGAATGTAACATCCATAAACCACCAAAAACAAACTGAAAACAACTAAACAAGTTCATAATTATAATACATTACCTAACAAGTTAAGAATTTGAGTAATTGGATTTGGGTGTTTTGTGTTTTGGTGCTTTAAAGTTTTGAAATTTATAAATTCGATTTCATTTAATACTTTTAACAATAACATTTCAATCTCCCGTGTTCCAAAACATGTCCAACTAAAGGACGCGCGTCCCCTAGATGTCACCGGAATGTGCCCACTAAAAAAATATTGGTAAAAATATAGGACACTTGGAGGGTATGTGTGTCCGACCTGCAAACATCACCCTGAATGGAGTGGCTGAGCTTCATAGATTTACACCATTGCAGCCTCACTATTTTGGTTTCTCTGCCTAGTTAGTTGTGCTTCCAGGGAGATGGAGAGGAAACCATGTTTAACAAATTCATGTTTATGGAAGTTAAAGTAGGATATTTCCATCAGCCACTTCAACAAATTTCATGCTATGTTTCTTAAACTGGACCCAATTATCTTCTTTCTTAATTGGCAATTCCTTACCAAATTCAGGCACAGAAACGGAAAGACTCTGTTGCCTCTTGCTTCTCTTATTTTCAAATCTCTATTTACCTTAGAATGCACATGATTGTCAATCTTATTTTCATTTACGGTTGCATTGAATGATCGCATAATTGGATTTGGTTTGATGTTCATATTAATCTCTCAAAGTTGTCACGATGCTCGATGCCAACGAAATCCTGATTGTTTGGTAATCATTGGTGGTAGTAATAGATGAAGATGTTGGTGGAAGAGGTGATGATAGACGAGCGGTTTGGGGGTGAAATGGTGGTGGTGGTGGTGGTGATCGGCTTGTTGCTAGGATGGTGGTGGTTCCATGGGGGTGACTAACAGTGAGGAAATGGGTGGCAGTGGGTTGATTTCATTGCTAGATTGTTGATAGGTTAAGTTAGTGGGATTGGTTTGCCATTGATGGAGATAATTAAGAATAATTAGTGGTGGGGCTTCATGATGGTTTAGTAACTGTGAATGCAATGACGGCAATGATCGTGTGGGTAAATGGGCATGATGGCTTGAACAATGTTAAGTGTTCACAAAAATAGAGTGAGTTGGCTTGAGGTAAGGATAATAATTTGCCGGTCTTTATTTTCTCTAGATCTTGGCGCTGATTCTTAGTTAGAGAGAGTTGTTGGCTGGAGCAGAATGAAGAAAAGCAGAGAAAGTTGCTGGACATCTCATTACAGTTGTGGGGTTGGAGTTACCAATTAGAAGTTGTAGTCGAGGTTGTTTGGTGTTCCGGACAGTGGGATGATTTTAGTATCAAAAGAAATTGTGAGTCACGGGAGAAAATGCAAATGAATGCATTCTATTAATGGCATCCAGTTGACAGATCTGACAAGGATGTGTGTAACCTATACAAAATTTTGGGGTGCTGTTAGGGATGGCAACGGGGCGGGTTTATCCCAACCCTATCCCGTCCCATTTAGAAAAACCCTCCCCCATCCCCGTCCCAAACTTGTGACGGGTTGGGACTCAAAACCCCACCCCCGCCCCGTTTAGGAAAACCCGCCCCCGCCGCCGCCCCATTTAAATATTATATAGCTAAAAAAAAAAATTTAAACCCCATTAACTACTTTACCATACATTGATTAGGCATATACATAATTATACAGGCTACATCTATCCAAAACTTTATAGTTAAAATTTCACTACCTACACACTTAGTATATATATAATATTTTTTTGAAAATTATTTTTTTGGTAAGTAAAAAGAAATTAAAAAAAATAAAATTGGGTAATCAGGGCAAGTTCAAGGTACTGGCAATCTAAACCCGCCCCCACCCTGAACCCGAGTTGGGTTAGCCTCTTACCTCCATAACCCGTCCATACCCTGATTAAATCTCCCCAAATCCGTCCCATTAGGGACGGGGCAAATTGCCATCTCTAGGTGCTGTAATAAATCCTCAATAAGATGACTAAGATACTGCGTTCTCTCTCTCTCTCTCTCTCTCTCTCTCTCTCTCTCTCTCTCTCTTCTTCTTCTTCTTCTTCTTCTTCTTCTTTTAAGAACAGAAGTTAATTCATAAAATAGAGGACGACAAAAATTGAGGACATAACTTGGTCCTCCAAAACTAGAAAGGTCTTAAAAATAAAACAAAACTAGAAACTCTGGTTCTCTTGCTCTGGCTCTCCTATTTCTCTTTTTCACGTTTGTGTCATGCCAGTTCTGTACATTTTCCCCCTCATTTGATGCACTTTGTATTTGATATGATTTAATTTTTGGTTGTTGAATTTGGACTGTATTTCAGGCACAAGATTTTAGGCAACAAGGGACTAAGATAAGGAGGAAGATGTGGTTCCAGAATATGAAGATAAAACTGATTGTTTTGGGTATCATTATAGCGTTGATTCTCATAATTATTCTGTCTGTCTGCCATGGCTTCAAATGTACTTGATTAGGATTGCCCTGCTTGATTGGCTGTTCCTTCTATTCTGACATTCCCATTTTGCAAATTTCTCCCTCTAGGTTACACCTTCCTTTTCTGCTAGCTTTTTTGAGGACCTGTAATTTGAATTGGTTGTATAGGAGATATTCAGGAGTCTCTTACATTGGTGTAGAAAAATCTTCATGCATGCGGCTTTGTTTCACATTTCATGGGACCTTTGTTTGATATGTAATGGAGGAATACTTGGACGACTACTGATGTTGGCCTTCTATTATCTTCTTTACATGACATGGGACGTTTTGAATTTTTATTGTGTTTTTTTTCCCAGTTTTCGACATGCTTGTGAATGAATTCTCACATTTCCAACTTTGGAAATTAATGTATCAATGGAATGTGGGTTTTGAAGCCCCATACATTTTTTATGCTAAGGGTTGATTGATCCTTGCTCTTGGTTGGGTCAGATTTCTGTTAGGGTGAATGAAGTAGTTGCAACTGCCGGAAAAGATTAGGAGCTTTTTTGTCCTTCAAGATGCCGGAATATTAACAGTATATATATACTAAATATATATACTACTACCTACTGGAGGGGGAATGGGAATCCGGGTTCAAGCTTTTGGGGATAGGGGGAAATTGGGAGGGCAGGACTCGAACCCGGTAACATTAAAAGGGGTAATTAACTGGGACATTACTTTGCTCAAAGATTAGGAGCTAAATACAGTTAGTTTTCTGGTTTTGGGATGGAAAGTTAGATATTGTTTCAATCCCAACTTCAGTGCGAAATCATGGAACATGCAGCTCTCACAGTGATGGCATTGCTATGGAAAAGAGAGAAAATTGTTGATTAATCAGAATGAACTAGTTTCAAATTTCGCACGGGGCATTCAATTTTTCACATGCAAGTTTTATTTTTGTGCAACAATTCCGGCGTTTGGTAATGTCAGTTTTTTTTTTATAGTTTTTGTTTATAGAAAACAGGAAACATATTTTGTACATGAAAATGTTAAAACAAAAACTAAAAAATAATTTAACAACTTGGCTTAAGTAAAAATTCAGCCAATGAAGCATTGTAAAGCAGTGTAATGTCATCTAATGCATCAATGAATTCAATTATCGAGCTCATAGTGTCTACTTCTGGGCTAAATTCAAAATTGCGAAGAATGCTTTTAAAATTTACTGTATGTTAGAGGAAAAGGAGAGGAACATATGAAGAACTCATTGAAATTATTGACTTACTGAGACGAATATTGCCCAACCAAAAAGACTAAATATTTAGTTACTTTATTATGAGTAGATTTCAAATGGTAAGACTAAACATTTATACCAAAAAAGGATTCTAGTTATACAAAGATTTTAATAAAAACATATATACTTTAATCTTGTCCTTGTGTCTTAAAAGCAACACTAACCGTTAACTTTCCTATGGATTTGTAAATTAAAACCCCTAATTCATTCCTTATTCAAAATTTGCTTATCCAAATGGAGCCTAAGAGAACTTGAAATTCAAGCCAGAGCCCCGAAATTTTTCTTCCATTATCTTCTTCATGCGTTCAGCCATGGAAGGAGTAAGATAATTAGCCCAATCTCCCACCTCACCTTTCCTAAAATATGAACTACTTGGATTCCCAACATAGTTTTTCTCGGTCTTGTTCACCTCCAAATCTTTCAAATGGTCAAAACTACACAGCCTCAATATTTCTTCGATCACCCCTCGGCTCTCTTCTTCCACAGAGAAAGGAAAACCCAAAAACTCGGCCAACCCTTTCAAGTTAGTGATAGTATCTTCTTTCATATCTTCATCTTTCAAGAACATCACCTTGTCAGGTTTCTCTCGGCTCGCTTTCCTGTACCCCAACGCGTGATCCCAAAAGGGTCCATATCCAGTCACACCGCCACAAAACTTATCGAAACCTTCATCTATCAAACTTGGATCAAAAGGTCGAAGGAACTTCTTCGCAAAGAAGTGCCGGAGGGAGATGAACTGGTCCAAAGGATTCCGACCCAGATAGACGACACGACAGTTAGAGGCTCTGAGGGAATCGAGCAGCGCAGAATATGGCATGTGGGTTGCGAAGAGCCTGGGGATAGGAATGCCGTCGAGGTTGAGGAATATTGGGTTCTTGCCATAGATGTCATACTCGAAGAAAGGAATGAGGCCGTGAGGGTTGGTGGTGAGTAATGGGCTTTCGTTGAGGGGAAACTTGGCGCGGTTTGCTATTGTGAAGGTGAGGACTTTCAACCATGTTGTGCCTGATTTTGGGAAGGTGACTAGTATTGTATCAGTGTCTTGTGCTTTGAAGTGTTTTTGGAAGGAGAGAATGCCGTGGATGAAGAGAGATGGACACCAATGCCCTTCATGGAAATAGAGATCCGAACCTTCTGGGGTTTTTTCTTTAGGAAGGATTTGGAGCAGTTCTTCTCCACCAGTCTGAGAGGTTTCAGTGATTTCTGTTGCTTTCTCCATATGAGAGAGGAGAGAGAGAGACAGTAACAATTTTAATGGAGCACTACCATTCATCTGACCAAGTCCATAATTTGTGTTACAATAATACAGCCGAAAGACATGACCTTTGTCCATGGAAAGACAAACACTAGGTGATGATATTATGGATAGGAGAGCATAATATTTTAGACTTTTTATCACTTTTTTTAAAAATGTTTTTGAGTCATAATTACCTTAAATAATCAATTCATATTGATTATCTCTGGATTAATTAACATATCCCAATTATTGATGAATTGTCCCATGGTTACACCATTGATAATTGAATTAATTAACTGTGACAATTCGTGTTGGCATGTGCTGAGTCATATATAGAAGTTTAAATGAAAGATTTTGTATATGTAAGTAGGGTAATGAATCCAAATGTGACCTTCCTAGCTAAACTTTTTAGAAACGTTCTTGTGGTCATTACATATGATATCAGAGCCAACTTATGCACACAATCGTATGGGCTCGAGGGCACTGCAGCGTAGGCTAGGCCAACCCCCAACATTTGGGTTGCCTTAGCCCGACCCTGAACATGGTTGCACTCTTAGTATTAATTCATTACAAAAACAAAAAATCATACAAGTTAAAAAAAAAAAAAAATCCACAATCAAGGTTACATTACGCATTTAACTTAAATTACATCAAAAAAATCAAAATCAAGATATAACCCCGGTTAATCAGGTATGGTACTTTATGATTAGCACAATCCAATTCAAAGAAAAACAACTTTTTCCTTTTTTTTAAGCAAATTCTTCAATTAAGTCATCATAATTTTACTTATCCAAGAACTCATTTTCAATGAAAATCATAGTCAATCCACTTAATCTCTCTTATGACATGGTAGTCTGAAGATAAATTTTTATCAACTTCAACTTGGAAAAACTCATCTCTGCCGAAACAACTATAATCGGTATAGTTAACAAAATTCGATAAGCATCCCATACTATTTGGAAACCATCCTTTTTCTAATAGGACGTTATAAAATCGAGGATGTCAATTGCTTTTGTCCCTTCCCTCGACAATATTGTTTTTAAATGTCTAAATTCTTAGAATAACTCATCTTTATAAATATCTCCATGTTCGTTGTATTCCAAGAAACTTTCTAATTTAGTTCTCCATCAATTGCTATTTACTAATACTTTTGAATTTCGCATTAAACAAAAATTCAAAGGTTATTTCATAAAGTTTAAATTGCTCGAAACGATCCTTAAGTGATGTAACAGCTTGATCTATAATGTGGAGGAAATAAGTAACTCTAAAATTACCTTCCGGTGATTGACTACCATCGGCATCATCTCTCATATCCTCATCAAATTGCTTCTTTTTACTAACAACTCTTTTTGTTGCAAATACCGAATCAATACCAACTTCATGTGCAAGTTCTTTGGCTTCATTTATCAAGTCTTCAAAATCATCTTCTCTAAGTTTTTCAAAGAATAAAATCAACTCTTTTATTCTTGTAATTGTATCTTCAATGTCTATCTCTTCCCATTAAAGAATTTTACTAACTTGATTAACTTTGTCTAAAATTTTGTACCAAATACATAAACTAATTAAGAACTCAAATTCCGCTAAAGTATTCTTGCACAAACATTTAGTTTCCGTCATCACAACATCCTCTTTAGAAATATTTGTAATTTCAATTAAT
Organism: Euryodendron excelsum; assembly: GCA_033060915.1. Classification (NCBI taxonomy): domain Eukaryota; kingdom Viridiplantae; phylum Streptophyta; class Magnoliopsida; order Ericales; family Pentaphylacaceae; genus Euryodendron; species Euryodendron excelsum. Next base: position 18,595,491 of record CM065399.1, read on the forward strand.
CCATCTCTTAATTCCGGTGCTTGGCTTCTTATTGCTCTAACACTCTCAACATGACTTTCCCAACAAGTTATCAACAATGCCTTTCGTGTCAAACCTTTCACATGCATTCTAAGAACATCTCACCGATGTGTTGAACTCGAATACAAGGTATAAATCTTTTGCACATATATGAAAAAATTTCTTACTTTCACAAAAAATTTTGTCATATCACATAGTGCAATGTTCAAACTATAACAATCACATAAAATGTAAAATGCTCTAAGATTTATATCAAGTATTCTTTTTTATACACCTTGATATTTACCTTTTATATTTGGTAAGCTCATCATCCATTTGAGGATGATCAGAATATGCCTAAATTTGGATATGTATATACATATACGTACACCTCAATTATTACATTAGTTCACAGAATCACATTTTATAGAGAACATTTATTTGAAGTACTCAATGGGTAAAGCCATTAAATGGTCCTTAATTTCTTATTTCCTAATCACTAGGTTTGGTTATATGTTATTTTAAAGCAACAGCTAAAACTATAGCTTCAAGAGGGGTCCAGCAGAACCAAGCATAGCATGGATATATATATCAATGCCGACGACAATATATATATATATATAATATTATCCCCCTAGTTTCAACTTTATAATACCTTCTAAAGGTAAAGTCGGCCAAGTCGGGATTCGGAAATTCAGGGCTTTGCCTCGTTGCTGATGTCGGTAAGTATGCCGTTTTTCGGTGGAGATTGTTGTCAGCCTGATTTCTGGTGGAGATCGCATTCGTTGTCGTCGTCGTCGTCGGTAAGTGTCATTTTTCTCCTCTCTCTCGCTCTCACAAACCTCGCTCTCACAAACCGATTGGGGTCAAAAAAATTTTTTTTTTAGGAAGCCTGATGGTTGCCCTTATCATGGCCCAGGGAGTTACTCAAGCCTAAAGTCTTGCTTGGCTTACCCCTGAGTCGGTCCTATGGATATATATAAAACTATAGCTCCCAGAAGGGGACCAACCAACCAAGCGTGGATATATATGTGTATATATATATTTATATAATATTATCCCACTAGTTTCAGCTTTATAATACTTGTAAAGGTTAAGTCGGCCAGGTCGGGATTCGGGAACTCAGAGCTTTGCCTCTTTGCTGACGTCAGTAAGTATGTCGTTTTCCGGTAGAGATTGTCATCAGCCTGATTTTCGGTGGAGATTCGTCGTTGTCGTAGGTAAGTGTCATTTTTCGCTTCTCTCTCTCGCTCTCACATACCGATTGGGGTTTGCAATTGCAACGCAATGAAAGGGGGCAAACATCTTTTCGTTTCAAAAATTAAAAAAAAAAATTTTTTAAAGCCTTGATGATTGCCCTAGCACAGGAAGTTGTCCAAGCTCAGGATCTTACTTGGCTCACCCTGAAGCAACTTTGTGATTGATTGACTGTGGACATTTTGCGAGGGCATGAGGTCTTCAAAGGAAAGATTGTGACCATTTGCATTTGTATGTGTTAAGTCACACATCGATAGTTGACATAACGAATTTTAGATATATAAGTAAGAACAATGAACTCAAATATCACCTACTTGACTAGTTCTTTTAAAAAAGTTTTCGTAATTATAACATTATCAAAATCATCAAAGAATTTATTTTTCTGTTTTTCTTTCATCCTTGTGGATTCGAGGAACTCTCAATTAATTCTACGGAAAAACTGGGGACAAAGATTTAGGCCAGATAAATTTTCCAATATTTACGAACTCTTCTTTTGTGAATGGAAAACTAACTGCGCTTAAAAGAATTAAATGAACAGTTCATTTGATCTCTGTATGGTGAGATTTCTTCAAATATTAAGTGTTCTATCGGATCCTGAAATCTGACCTTGCAATACGTCTTAAAGAACATAACTCACCATTGGGGCCCTGCCCTTTCTGTATATTGTTTCCCTCCCATTTGATGCACCTGGTATTTGATGTGATTTTGATTTTTGGTTTGTTTAAAATTATTTGATGTGATTTTGATTTTTGGTTTGTTTAAAATTAATTGAATTTCAGCCACAAAATTCAAGGCAAAGTGAAGGAATGCCATACAACCGATTTTTTGTTAGGATTTTTTTAGCATTACCTATGTGCTGTACTAAGCTCTAAAATTAGTAGGATTTTTTATTGGTTCTTTTTTGATTCAGTTCTCTCTCCTTTTTCTTTCTTCTTTTATTTTTTTTTAGCAGTTAGGGTGTCCAGTCAGCTGCCGCACACCTTGACTAATCTCTTCTCTTGTTCAATCAAAGACAAGCCATACATTTCGGGACTAAGATATTCACGAGAAATAATAAATCTTTTCAGCTAATTCTTATATTTACTAAGAGTTGAACTCTTAACATCTCAAAGAAAACCAGGTGCCATGGTCCAATTCTCTCCCATAACCGTTGTATGTTGACCCACATGGCTATCATAGCAAAACCATTAAAGTAAAAAATTATTCAAAACTCTTGGAACACCACATTATCATTGTTCGACCACTCATATAGTGGCGGGTTTCCTATACTCTACTTTGTAGGTGAGAGACTCACTCCACGTGAGTGGAGAAATAAGAACATGTGACGCTTCAAGAGCACTGAATAATTTCACTTTTAATGGTGGCACCTCTAGAGCATAGTTATCATAACCGAACTAGTGATAGAACCGATCAAGACCTCGATTCAATGGTTCACTAGTTCAACTGGTTACACAATAAATAATAAATAAAAATATATTTAAATAAAAACAATAGTTAAAAAAAATATAACAATAGGTTAAACGATACTCACTTTCATAGAATAACTAATATAAAAAAAAAAGGTACTTATAAGAAAAAATATAAAAAATAAGTAATTTTAAAAACATTCAAAATGACTTTTTTCCTCCCAAATTTAATATTATTTATTCTAATGCCCATTAGAACTTTTTTTTCCCCTCTTTCTTCTGTTTTTTTTTTGGTTTTAGTTTAGAGTTTTTACTTTTTTATTCTATTTTTTTATGAAAAGACCACAAAAAATATGTTTTCAATAAACAAATGGCTCTAAACCATGTGTAATTTGGGCTATTTTGACTTTTTCAAAAAAATTATCTAGTTCAACCGGTTGAACCGACCAATTCATAGTTTTTTAAAATATTGACCAGTTCAATCGGGTTCAATTGTATTTATGATAAATTAGTTAAACCGGATCGATTCAAAGCCCAGTTCCCAATTGAACCGACTAATTCAGTCTAGTTCTGATAACTATGTTACGGAGACTAGACTCTTAAGTAAGAAACGATAACTAGTAGGGTATGCATCGGTTGGGTTAGGTCAAGTCAGAGCGAAACACAAAATTGAACTAAATCCTTTCATGAAACTGAACCGATCCAATCCAAGTCAGTTTGGGTTGGTGCAATATGGATCCATGTCTCAAGTTTGTTCTGGTCAAGTTGGATCGGAAAGGGTCCATTTTTGTTGTGTAAAGCATAGCTTATTTATTTATAAATTTAAAAAGTACGATTAATCTTGTATACTCAATTTTAAAAAAATAATAAAATAACATATAAACACAAGTTAATAATAATAAAGTTCAAACAAAATGTGATTTAAATACATATATACAATATAGTAAATTTTTATAGTATATATAAGTTTGGGTCTTGGGTCAAATCGCATAGATCGGTTAGGGTTCAAAAAATGCAAACTTGAAAACCGAACACTTGATAGACTAGAACCAAATCGACCGAGAGAGATCAAGTTAGTTCGATTTTTAAGTTTTTTGATTTTTTTGTGCACTCCCAGTTCTAAGTAACTGATAAATGGGCAATTATCCAGTGCTTTTGTTACCAATATTTTATGTATGCTATGCACCAGTACTCTATTGACGCATAAAGAACAATCGATTGCACCAAAGGTCGAGATTGCGGCTGGCTTAATGCTAGCACGGCCTCAAACAAGTGAAGCCAAATCTGGCCTAAGCCGAGCCGTGCCCATTAGCCATGTGATAAGCCGTTTGATCTAAGCCGTATCTTGAGCCTTGGTTTGTTTGTCAAGCCAATCCATTTTTTGAATCGGATTGCTTGGACTGCTTTACGCATGTCTGCTCAGGCGGGTTTGAACATTGTGCTTGGATTTTAGTTTTCTATTTATTGATTAGTTTTTCATGATTTTTAAAATATAATAATTTTGGAAAACAGACGAAATTGAAAATTCAATTTCTCTGGGTATGAGGCTTGTGAATAATGCTTTGCTCCGCCTGATTCATTCCGATATGATGTTTTGGAGCCTAAAATCCAACTTTTTGAATTTTTGTTATGAAATTTCAAAAAATTGAATAGATGCATATTTGCTTTTATAGTATGATGATATTCCGTTATACCATGTTTTTGGTATATTGGATCTTTTAGATGCACTTATTTTAGGTTGTATGTATGGCTTTCATTTTGCTGTTATAGACCTTTGTATGCGAGAATTCTAATTTTAAAGTTATTATTGAAGCATGTTTCCAAATAAGTTATAAAAATGTATTCTAAACTGGTAGAGCTAGCTATTGATCAATTGAAATATGTCTAGCCAAATTTATAATGATAAGTCTAGGCAGATTGGCCTAAAACTTGTACAGTATGAGAGCATAAAAATTTTAAAAAAAAAAAAAAAGTGTACCATACACTTTATACACATCAATAATGTATGCATAACTGTTATTTTAACCGTACATCAAACGGATGAAGGCGTTAGTCCGTAGTTCATTGGTTCAACTATTATCATATATAAAATATATTTTACTTGTTAATCGACTACTAAACTAAAGTAGTGTGGATCAGTGGGTGGCATGGCATTAAAACGACGTGGCAATGACAAAATTGACCTTCAAAAATTATTGAACTTGTCGGCTTTGAGTAAAAGATTGTGAAAATTACTGTTGCAATTGACCACAACTTCATCGAAGAAGAAAGAAACATAGGAAGAAGTCGCTGAAATATTGACTTAGTGAGATGAATATTGCCCAACCAAAAGGGGGAAAGAAGCACTTGCAAGCCTTATGTGCCAACATGAATAGCATCATGGATTTTAAATGAACAAATTTGATTTTAGTCATGTATGGATTATGTCTTCAAATTAAATGTAATAGCTTATATTTATATATGATGAGATTGATGGAAGGATTTAGGTGCTAATTTCAAAGGGTAAAGATGAAAACAGTTATTTCAAATCCATTAGAAGAAGGATTCTAATCATTCAAAGATTTTAATAGAACAGCTCTATTTCAATCCTTAACACTCCCATGTCCTTGCAATAAGCCCATATTTCATTGCTTATTCAATTTGCTAGCTTTATCAAAGGAGCCTAAGAGAACTTGAAATTCAAGCTCGAACCCACAAATTTTTCTTCCAAGAGCTTCTTCATGCGTTCAGCCATGGAAGGAGTAAGATGACTGGCCCAATCTCCCACCTCACCTTTCCTGAAAAAGGCACTATTTGGCTGACCAACAATGTTTTTTCCAGTCCTGTTCACCTCCAAATCTTTCAAGTTGTCAAAACTACACAGCCTTGATATTTCTTGGATCACTCCTTGGTTCTCTTCTTCCACAGAGAAAGCATAACCCATGAACTCAGCCAACGCTTTCAAGTTCGTGATAGTGTCTCCTTTCATATCTTCATATTTCAAGAACAAGAACTTGTCAGGTCTCTCTTGGCTCGCCTTCCAGTACCCCAACACGTGATCCCAGAACGGCCCATATGTACTCACACCACGACAGTACATATCGAAACCTTCACCCATCAAACTTGGATCGAAAGGTCTGAGCATACGATTGGCACGGAAGTGGCTGAGGGAGATGAACTGGTCCAAAGGATTTCGACACAGATAGACAACACGACAGCTGGAGTCTCTGATGGAATCAGGCAGAGCAGAGTAAGGCACGTGGGTAGATAGGATTCTTGGGTAACATATGTCTTCAAGCTTGAGAGCGGGTTTCCCATAGATGGTGTTCTCAAGGAAAGGAACGAGGCGATGAGGGTTGGTGTTGAGTAATGGGCTTTCACTGAGAGGGTACTTGGCGCGGTTTGCTATTGTGAAGGTGAGGGCTTTTAACCATGTCGTGCCTGATTTTGGGTTTGTGACTAGTATTAGATCACTGTCTTGTGCTTTGAAGCGCTGCTGGAAGGAGATAATGCCATTGATGAAAGAAGATGGATACCAACATCCTTCATAGAAACAGAGACCTAAACCGTCCGGGGTTTGCTCTTTAGGAAGAATTTGGAGCAGTTCATGGCTCTCATCCCTCATCCTCTCTCCTTCTCCTGTTGCCTTCTCCATATGAGAGAGAGAGAAAGTGGAAAGAACTTAGAGAAGTGAGAACCCAGTGCCAAGTAACCATTTTTATGGTGCCATTCGTCTCACCAAAGCCAATACATAGTTTGTAATTAGAATGCGAGGCTCCAAAAAAATTGACTGACGTTCATGGAAAGAAAAAATACCGGTGGGTTTTGGATTGGGTCCACGTTGTTAGCCGGATGAGTAAGAGCTACAAATACATTTGAGCAGCTAGCTTGACACTCTCCACTCTCGTCCCTGTTCACAAGATCTGCAAGTTTAAATTTTTTGTGAATTGGATGTTATGACGGCCTGTGTCAACTTGTATCTTAGTGAGGTTGGATTCAGTTATGACTTACTCTTTTTTAAAAAGTCTAACGGGATAAAAGTTGCTATAGTTACATTGGTCTCCCATTTACCCTTTATTTTCAACCAAAAAAAAAAACAAAAATACATTTGATTTTAAAAATATAGCATTCTAAAATCAAGGTTTAGGTTAAATTAAACATCATGAATGATACTATGATTAGGAGATCAGAATCTTTTGGACATTTAAGACGTCTGTTTTTTATCTTTTATTTTATGTTTTGGATTAGTTTTTTTTTTCTAGCACGTTATCATATTTTGCACTTTTACTTGGACTGTTGTTAGATTATAATCTGATTTCATTACCACTCGATTGTAACATTATTGTTTATATATTTTTTGTACCAAATATGTATATATATATATATATATATAAAGAAAGATGTTAACTGCAATTTAATCAGGACGGCTGTGTTATCGTATTTTATCATTCTTTATATTTTATCGTATAAAAAAGTGTTTTCTAGTCATGGGGGCAAAAATGCAAATTCATGCATGCAATATTGTATGAACACCATCCAGCTGACAGATTTAACCATGAGGGCCCTGCAATTTATCCAAAATTGAACCTCAAAGCAGGTCAGTGTAATTTACCTTTAACTAAAATTTATATATAACAAGGTTTAGAGATATAATTAGTTAGAACAACTCAGATTAATTTTGTCTTCAATCCTACAGTCATGGTAGATTTTTCACCAGCAACTTCTCGTCGTTAAAGTTCCATTACTAATTTTGTTGGGAAATATTGTAGGCAGGGATCATCTCTAATACTTGGTATGATTATTCAAATAGAACAAGAAAATTAATTATGTGGAAGAAGTAAATACTTTCTGTCTTTTTTCTTTTTGCGCTAGATTAGAAAAATGAGAAGGTAAATAGGTATTTGATAACATCTTTCCATCTAACCCTAAAATGACATTGCATCTTACTAGACATGGCAGTCCTCTTGTCTACTTGTATTATGTAACATATTCTCAACTTGGCCGGTTGTTTTAGGATTGATATGAATTGTTGGACTCCTTAGCTTAAGCTTTTGAAACTAGTAATGACTTAACGTGGCATCAGAGTTCAAGTTAAAAGAGATAACCAATTGATGATCTATCTATCTCTGTATATTGCATCTCCACGTGCAACGAAAAATGAGAGTATTTGAGAGCTCGACGATATGCATTGCTAAGCCCCTTTGCCTCACAACCTAAGCTTTTGGTACTAGTAGTGACTTAACAATTGATACCATTGGATTACTATCATCTCTCCTCCCCCTTGACACAAGTTTCATAGAAAAAGAGAGAAATATATGAAGAAATCGTTGAATTTATTGACTTACTGACATTAAATCAGAAATATTGTTGGTAAAAAACAAATTCAATTAAATTTTGTCAATACTAATGAGCGGCTTGAAGATATTTTTAGCAAGAGGAATACTGTCCCTGACACTTGCGTTTTGCCAAAGTAACATCAGCAAAAAAAAATTGCATCAGTTCAAAACCTCATTCAATACTACAAATACAAATTAAGTGGGGCGTCAAAAACTAATAATGTGTAATAACAAAGTAATAGAGAAAGCGGTTGGCAGACAATGAGGACCCTGTGCCGTGCTGCAATAATTGACCTCTTACAAATACATAATGTGAATTGCAGAGACAAGATAAGAAATCATGTCTTGTATCTTTTATCTACTTATTCAATGTTGGTATTATATAATGTGTATATGAGGAGTTTGTACACCTATCAGCTTTTTTGTTAAAAAAGGAATCAAAGACTTGTACGAAAGTACGTAACCACAAAAAAGTTAATGCAAAGTCTCTTTTACTCTCTTGAAGTTCTCTCGGTTACAACACTTTTGTAATACCAAAGTTCCTTTCTTTGTGTTTTTTGTGTCCTATTCCACTAAAGTAAACCTAGCGTTCATTTCTCTCTCTGGGTCTCATATTCTCTCTCTTTAAAATTAAAATTACACTCTGCACCCAACATTATTTTGGGCCATATGTCCTTAATAAACATTGTAAGTATATATACTTTATCTGGTTATATAAAAAATGGATACCAATGTCTTTCATGGAAATAGAGATAATGGGGTTTTCTCTTTAAGTAGAAAGTGATGATACAGTAAATTTGTACGTCTTTCCTGACCTCTTATGCAAATTGTTGGGGTGATGAATCTTCCTACTTGAAACACCAGTGTGGTGTTTGCCAAAGACACTCCGATGCCAAAATTAAGTTAGAGATAAATCGACAGAATAACAATGTTCAAAGGTTGATGTGTCTCGTATCTCTATTGGAGATGATGACTGCCCTCTTTATAGGGATGTTGGCAGGGAGTGTGGCTTGAATTGTGGGCACTTTAATGGGAGAGATGATCGTGCCCCCAGATTGCGCATCAGGGATCGTGGGAGGTGTGCCATGCCTTCATGTTAGGCCTCATAAGCCATGCCCCCAATGAGGGACGAAACAGCTTCCATCATGGGATTGTGGAGGCCGACTATCAGGCGAGAATTTTTGAGTACGTGCCTTAATGGCGGCGCCTGGTACGCTACTGGTGCTCCGTCCTTGAAGGTTTGTCGGCAGGCCTAGTCAGGGAGTTTGAGGGCGCAGGTTAGGACGCGGCTTGGGCTTGCTTGATCTGCCCGTTGGGAGCAGACCAGCTAGCCTTGTTATATTATTAGCTTGTGTGGTCTGCCCATTGGGAGCAGACCAGCCAGACTTGTTGTATTATCAGATGCCCCAATTCCCTTGACAGCCTGGGCTGGCCAGTGGGAATTCCGAAGAGCCGCGGGGCGCCGCCACTAAAGCGCATTTATGGCGCCGTAAACCGTCATGATTACTACACCTACTGAATCAATGCGACCCTTGTGCTTCCGCCACGTGACATTGCGAGGTTGGGCCCCATACGTCGATTGGACGTTACCATCGTCGGTCGTCCAATCTAAAAGTCTTAGAAAGATCTATGCCATTGATTTCAAATGCAGGGGGTCTATAAGACCTTGGCGGTTCACTAAGAGGCCCCCTATTTTGCACATTTCTTCGAGCTATACATTCGGACAACTCTTTCTTCCTTCACCTCTTCTTTTTTTTTTGCCATTGTTGGTTATTTGGAGTGACTTCAAACTTTTCCTTCCACCTTAGTATTCACCAAGGTACTGTGTGTGTGGGTTTATGTTTTGGCTTCTACAAAAAGTCGTCTGGTATTATGAGTAGAGGATTAGGGCTTCATACCCCCTAGGGTTCGTAGGTAATCCTTCCCTTATCGAGTCGGTGTATTGGGGTGTTCTAGAGGCGTCTCAAGCAGCTTTCGAAACTCTTTGCGAGATCGAAGATCCTAAAATCATGAACCCACACCCAATCGACCTATCGACTGGCTCTGAGCGCACCGCCTCAATGGATTTAGATAGGGTAAGACCAGACGAGGCTTCGAGTGCTTCTGCGAATTATTCTGGGGCAGACATTGAGGATGTTACCCGCGAGGTGAGGCCAAGGAAGACAAGGAGCCCTGTGGCCATCGTGGACGCCTTTGAAAGTGCCCCGGTGGCCGTGGTTAAGGCCGGAGTTGGGTCGCCCTCTGCCCCAGAATGTAGGTACGAGACGAGGCACTTTGCCTCTATTCTAAATAGGGCGAAAGTGAAAAAGCTCTAGTCTACCTACCAATTCCTGGCCTCCATGAGTTATAGAGTGTCTGGGAGCGAGGACAGAGCATGGTTCCCTCACCCTAGTGAGATCGCGGTGTACGAGAGTGCACTGACCGGGGGGCTGAGGTTTCCTATTGCCCCTCCTATTAGGGGAGTCTTGAGCAGGGCCAGGCTAGCTCCTGGGCAGCTCATACCCAACTCATGGCGCATACTGGTGGATTGTGCAGCCTTGTGGCAAGCTGCTACTGACAAAGAGGAAATCCTGACCCCCAAAGACTTCTTTTTCTGCTACAAAATAACCGAGAGCGATAACTCAGGCTGGTATTACTTCTCAGCTCGGGATGGTCAGCCAGCTCTGATAACCAATCTCCCAATCTCCACATGCGCTGGAAGGAAAAGTATTTCTTTATGTATGGCAAGGGTATGGAGATTGCCCACTGGGAGGATGTGACCGACCAGACCCTTGTATACCCAGACAATGGGGTAGACTAGGTAGGAAGGGTAAGCGTCTTTCGTGCTTTTATGCTTGATCCCTTTTTAAGGTAGTGGTCTGACCATCATTCATTTTTTTTTACTCAGCATGCCTTCCTGTGCTGGAGGACCAGTCGAGGGAAGGCCGGTTAGCGAGGGTGAGGGAGCACCTAGTCAAGAACTGGGCGCCCCTTGTAGCTGGTGAGAGTTCGGCAACCTACCTCTTAGGTCCAGACCCTTCCATCGAAGCCCTTCGCGCTGAGAGGAGTGAGTCTGGTATGTCTGTTGCAGCTGCTTTCTAATGCGAGTGCATTGATTCCTACTTTGTGTGCTTTGCAGGACAAGAATCGAACATGGGCTTCGATAAGAGGAGCATGAGGTCCTTTGCCAAGAAGAAATTCGAAAAAATGGAGAGGGCAAAGGCCGCTGAAGAGAGACCTAGCAAGCGCTATTGGCCCAGCTCTGGGGGCAAGACCGTTGAGCAATTCTCTGACAAGGGTCCTGCAGTGGTTGGCCCCCACACGGTAGCTAAGGCTTCATCTGCTGCCCAGGCACCTGGTCAGTCTTCCAAGTCTGGCACTAGAATGCCTCCACCTGCTACAGTAACACCTACGGGCCCTTCACTTCCAACTCAGCGGGGCGAGCCCTTTGTTATGGAAGATGTGCAGGCTGCTTGCGAGAGGATGTAGCAATTCATCAGTATGGAGGACGTGGGCCCCTTCGCCAACTGGAACAATGCCCAACTGATAAAGAGCATAAACCATGATGCTGTCAAGGTGATGATTCTCGTTAAGTTTTGTTTTTCATCTGACTGCTCTTATTTATTGATACTGATCCTCCCATCCTTTTGCAGTTGCATGTGAAAGCGCTCTGCCTGTCTACCCGCTTGAAGGCAAAGACGAGTGAGAGCTCCAAGAAAGGCCAAGTCATTGAGACCTTGACCGAGACTATCAGCGGTCTGGAGAAAAAGGTAAAGGATGCTGAGGAACCCAAGGTAGTCGTTGAGACAAAGAAAACTGTTATGGTCGACGAATCAGCTGACCTCAAGAAAAAGGTCGAGACTTTGACTTTTGATGCTCAGTCCTTTGAGGCAATCAGGGACTCCCTGACTCTGAGGGTAGCTAAGCTGGAGGGGTAGCTAAAGAATGCTTGGGATGGTGTTGTGGGGGAGTTTAAAGCTGGGGCAGCCTTCCAAGATGAACTCAGCGAGGCTTATATGGAAGGTTTCGTCGATGCTAAGGTTGCAGCAAAGAAGCTTTTCCCAGACCTGGACTTCTCTGCCTTGAAGCTGTTTGATGACACTACCTCCCAGGTGCCTGGTGTGGAAGACCAGACCCCTGCAGCAGAAGAGAGGGATGAAGCCCAATCCTGATCTTATCAAGAAACCCAAAAACCCTTGTAGAGATTTTTTTTTTTTTTTTTTTTTTGTGAGTGCCTTTGTAACTGCTTTGGATCAATAAAAAACTTCTTTCACCAATTCTTCGTGTTCTTGCGTCTGAATGTTTTGTGATGAGTAGTTTGCATGAATTCTTTAACTAGCCCTAAGGAACTTCAGTCATTCTGGTCAGCCGAATGAACTGACCATGGTATTAAGTCGGTTTGAGACCCTTAGTCTGGTAAGTCTTGGGGACTGAGCAGTTGGACTTAGTAGCATTGTGGCCTTTTAGCATGTTCGGTTAGTCTTGTGGACATACTAGTTAGGCTTAGTAGCCTTGTGGCCTTTTGGCTTATTTGGTCAGTCTTGGGGACTGATCAATTGGGCTTAGTAGCCTTGTAGCCTTTCGGCTGGTCTGGTCAGTCTTAGGGACTGACCAGTTGGACTTTGTAACCTTGTGGCCTTTCGGCTGGTCTAGTCAGTCTTGGGCTTTGTAGTCTTGTGGCCTTTCGGCTGGTCTGGTCTGGTCAGTCTTGGGGACTGACCAGTTGGGTTTTGTAGCCTTGAGCTTCATGAGTCATGCAAGTAGACGATCGTTTTGGGGGGCTCAAAGAGCAAAATTTTCATTAATGAAGGCTGGTTACATTAAGCGTAGTACTTTCTCAGGTGCTTAGCATGCCAAGGGTTGGGGAGGTTTGTGTCGTCCGTTCCGATTAGCTAGTAGGTTTCTTTTTTGGAGAACCCCTTAACTGTGTATAGCCCTTCCTAATTTGGCCCGAGTTTGCCGTCACTGGGCTTCCTGGTTGACTGGTTGACTCTCTTGAGTACCAAATCTCCTGCCTGAAATGCCCTGGGTTTCACTCTAGCGTCATGATATCTGCGTATTCTCTATTGATAGGCAGCTACCCCCATGGCCACTTGCAATCTTCTTTCTTCGAGTAGTTCTAGGCTGACCTCCAGGGCTTCGTTGTTAGACTCGGGTTTGAAGTGTTCGACCCTGGGTTTGTGCAGACCTATTTCCACAAGGATGACTGCTTCTACTCCAAACGTCAAAGAAAAAGGGGTATGCCTCGTTGTCACCCTCTTGGTGGTTCCATAAGCCCAAAGAATGTTGGCAAGCTCCTCTGCCCATAACCCCTTAGCCTTTTCCAGCTTTGCCTTGATAATGTTGAACAAAGTCCTGTTGGTGACTTCCACCTGGCTGTTGGCTTGGAGGTGTTTTGGGGAAGAGAAGTGATGGCTGATCTGTAGGTCTGAACACATCTGTCCGAATTGCCCACCCCTAAACTGTTTCCCATTATCTGTGATGATTACCTTGGGTATCCCAAATCTACAGATGATATTCTTCCATAGGAAATTTTTTATTTTTTGCTCAGTGATGGTGGCGACCGCTTCAGCCTCGGCCCACTTGGTGAAGTAGTCTACAGCCATCACCGCGAACTTGATCTGGCCTTTTCCCAAAGGCAAAACCCCCACTATGTCAATTCCCCATTGGGCGAAAGGCCAAGGGCTCTGGATGGGCATCAGCTCCTGGGGTAGTTACCTTGGGATGTTTGAAAATCTCTGGCACTTGTCACACTTCCTCATGAAATCTTGGGCATTCCCTTCCATCGTGGGCCAGTAGTAGGCTGCCCGAAGGATCTTCTTGGCAAGAGCTCTCCCTCCTGAGTGGTTGCCGCAAACCTCTTCGTGCACTTCTTTCATAATATAATCAGCATCTGTTTTTCCTGCACACCTTAGCCAGGGCAGGGTGTGTCCCCTTTTATATAGAATATTGTTGATGAGGGCGTACATGCTTGCTCTATACTGGATCCTTCTTGCCTCAACTTTGTCCACTGGTAAGGATCCACACTCCAGGTAGCTTCTGATTGGTGTTGCCCACTCCGCTTCTTATTCTACCTGGAGTATTTCTCGGTTCTGAAGGCTTGGCGAATCTAGCACTTCCATGGGGACTCCAAGGTCATCCTCCTAAGATGAGGCTATCCTAGCCAATCGATCTTCCTCCTCATTCTTCAGTCTTGGTACTCTTTCTAGTAGTATTTTGAAAAATTTTCTGGCCATGCTTTTGGCTATTTCGCAGTACTCTTTCATCTTTTCTCCCCTAGCCTCATATTCGCCTTGGACCTGTTCTACCATAAGTTGAGAGTCGTTGCGCACCAGGATATGCTCTGCCCCCATTCGTCGAGCCATTCGGAGGCCAGCTATCAAGGCTTCATATTCAACCTCGTTGTTAGAGGCGGGGAATTTAAACTTGACAGCATATTCGAGTTTGTGTCCTTCAGTAATGACAAGGACGACCCTGGCCCCACTTGCTATTTCAGTGGAGGAGCCGTCAACATTGAGCACCCATTGGGGCTTCAGGGTGTTGTCAGTGGGGTTGGTTGTTGGGCGCGTGAATTCAGCGATGAAGTCTGCTATAGCCTGCCCCTTAATCACCAGTCTTGGTCTGTACTGGATGTCGAATTAGCCGAGTTCTATGAATCATTTGACAAGTCTTCCCGAGGTCTCCGGCTTGTGGAGGATCTTCTTCAATGGTTGGTCTGTCATGACAACTACGGTGTGGGCCTAGAAGTATGGCCTCAACCTCTATGCTGAAGTTACGAGGGCAAAGGCCAGCAGCTCCATTTTGGGGTATCGCTCCTCGGCGCCCCTCAGGGCCCTACTTGTGTAATAGACAGGTTTTTGGACTCCTTCCTCTTGCCTGACCAGGGCTAAGCTCACTGATGTGTTTAACATGGCAAGGTAAAGATAGAGTTCTTCACCTTCCAAGGTTCGGCTCAGCAGCGGTACTAAATTTAGATATCCTTTGAGTTGCTGGAAAGCCTGTTCACATTCGGGGGTCCACTTGAAAGCTTTACGCAAAATTTTAAAAAAATGAAGGCACTTATCTGTTGATCTAGCGATGAATCTGTACTGCGCTGCTACTCTGCCAGCCAATCTTTGAACTTCCTTAGTAGACGTTGGGGACTGCATGTCTAGTACTGCCCTGACTTTTTCGAGGTTAGCCTCTATCCCCTGGTTGGAAACCATGAACTCCAGGAATTTGTCAGATGTTACTCCAAAGGCACATTTGGCAAGGTTCAGCTTCATCTTATAGGTTCGTACGTTCTTAAATGTCTCTTCCAGATCTGTCAAGTGGTTGGTGGCTTGCTTTTTTTTTTTACCAACATATCATCTACGTAGATTTCCATGTTTCTTCCAATCTGATTGCTGAACATGCGGTTGACAAGCCCCTGGTAGGTTGCTCCAGCGTTTTTGAGGCCGAAAGGCATTACTTTGCAGCAGTACAGACCTCTGTCTATCACAAACGTCGTATGCCCCTGGTCATGCTCTGCTATCTTTATCTAGTTGTAACCTGAGAAAGCATTCATGAAGGTTAGCATCTCATATCCTACTGTTGAGTCCACCAGTTAATCTATTATGGGTAATGGGAAGCTATTCTTCGAACATGCCTTGTTCAGGTCAGTGAAGTCTACGCACATCCTCCATTTCCCGTTTGCCTTTTTGACCATCACCACATTGGATAGCCAAGTGGGGTATTGGGCCTCCTTTATGAAGCCAGCTCTGGTCAATTTCTCAACTTCATCGGCTACTTCCTCGTTGCGCTCTGGGGCGAAGGTCCTCCTTTTCTGCCTGACTGGTTTTATTGTTGGGTCTATGTTTAGATGATGGGCAATAACCCGAGTATCGATGCCCGGCATGTCCACATGAGACCAGGCAAAAACATCGGTGTTTTGCTTGAGGAAAGACCTCAATCGCTCCTTAAAATCCTCGGGGGCTGTCGTTCTAATATTTACTATCCTGGTCTAGTCTTACCCTCTGACCACGACCTCCTCGAGTTCTTCTACCGATTCTCCCCTCCTGATCTCCTTCTCATCTCGAACCTCCAGCTCCTCAATCAGCATGGCCTCTTTGGTCTTCCCTTTGAGGGATGCCATATAACACTCTCTGGCGATCTGATGATCACCCCTGGCCTCCCCAACTCCTTGGGATGTAGGGAATTTGACCTTCAAGTGGTAGGTGGAAAGTATAGCTTTGAATTTGTTTAGGGTTGTTCTGCCCACAATGATGTTGTAGGCTGAAAGGTAATCCACTACTAAGAATGTTACCATCTTGGTAGCTTGTTGGGGTGCAGTTCCTAGCATTACTGGTAAGGCTATGGAGCCCAAAGGTGTATCTCTGAAGCCAGTGAAGCTTACTAGGGGGGGAATTGATCGATTGTAACTTTTCCCTGCCGACCTTTAACTGCTCGAAGGCCTTTAGGAAGAGAATATCTGCCGAGCTACCACTATCCACTAGGACCCTCCGAATCAAGATATTAGACACCACTGTTGATATGACCAAGGGGTCGTCGTGAGGTTAGCATATAGCCCCAGCCTCTTCATCAATGAATGTGATAGGGTCATGCACTGCCTTGGATTTTTTGGTTAACCGATCTATGGACATGACTTCCCTCTGGCTCCAGGCCTCCCTAGCATGCCTTTTCCTTGCAGAGGAAAACTCTCCTCTGCCTGCGAACCCTCCAGAGATGACCCTTATTTCACCCATAGGTTACTGATTTTGCCTTTCCCTCTCTGAACTTCTTCGTTCGGCCTGCCTTGGGGGCTGGTCTCGCCTCTTGTCGCGTTTGCCCCTAGCTATGTATCTGCCTAATCTCCCTTGCTTGATCAGATTCTCAACCTGCTGCTTAAGGTCGTAACATTCCTCCATATCGTGGCCATGGTCTTAGTGGAATTGGCACCACTTATTGGTTGGCCTCTTCTTTTGGGGGGGGGGGGGGGGGGGGGGGGGGGGGGGGGGGGGACCTCATCCGTCTTGGCCATCTCAGCGTTGTATCTGTTGGCCCAAGTAGGCAACCCAAGAGGGGGGGGGGGGTGAATTGGGTTTTATAGAATTTTTAACAAGAGTTTCAACTAAAAAATCGTTTATGGATTTTAGTAACAAATAATCAAAGTATATGTATCAAGCAAATGAAGTGTACATTAAAACAAGTATTTGCAAGCATGCATAATGAGCAAGTAAGCAAAACAGAGGCAGAAGAAATATGCACCAGATTTATAGAGGTTCGGCCAACCTTGCCTACGTCCTCTCTTCTTCGATCCTTTCGAAGGAATTCCACTATGCAATACTCCTTACACAGCCGCTGGTTGTGCCACGAGTGCCCAGCTCACTCTTTACAAAAGCTTCTTCCCAAGCTTTCAAAACCCAAGAGATTTTGTCCAAGCTTCTCTTAAACTTACAAGTGTTTTTCCCAAGAACACTTAAACTTACAAGGTTACAAAGCCACCCAAACGAGAATGAATGAAGATTATACAAAGAGTGACTCTCCTAGTGAGTATACAAATGAATACAAATGAATACAACTCAATGGATAACTTAAAACACTCAGCAAAAATATATGGCAGTTAGGTACAGTTGATTTTCAGCTTCAAGCACTTGATATGAATGGTATGATTGCTCTTCTCTTCTTGTTTGAAGCTGCATGTATCTCATATATATAGGTATGGATCGATTCTAGCCGTTGGAGAAGTATGGGAGAAGATTTGGTTGTGTTTGTGCCCATACCGTCTGTCAGAAAACTAGCCGTTACAGTCTAGGGGTCGACTCTTTTCACAATGAGTCGACTCTTTTTGCATTTCAGCAGATTTTTCAAGTTTCTGTCCAAATGAGTCGACTCTTTTGTCCCAGGAGTCGACTCTTTTCAGCAGTCTGCAGAATTGTTTGTTCTCTGTCGCAATGAGTCGACTCTTTTTGGCCAGGAGTCGACTCTTTTAAGCTTCCAGCACAAATCCAAGGCTCTGTTCGAATGAGTCGACTCTTTTTGCTTGAGGGGTCGACTCTTTTTCCAAAAACCCATATTTTGCAACTTTTCTTCATTCTTTTTCAAAGCTTCCAATCTCTTCAAGGATCATCTAAATAGGCTTTTTAAAGCTTGCAAACACTTCTTCAAGATTGGATGACTCCAAGAACTTCTTCAATCCATTCAAGGTGAGTTTTCTTCATTTTCATCACTTGTAGAGCTCTTCCATTATCATAGCTTCATCCATTGATTCAAGTCTTCTTCAATATCTTCAAGAGAGCTTCCATGACTTAGAATCTTCATTTCTTCAATCAACATGGCTTCTCCATGGACTTCAACAACTCAAGAAAGCTTTCCAAATCTTGTGATTCCTTCCATGTCTTCAAGACATTTTTACATCTATCAAGAAAGCTTTTATGTTTTTGAGTTGGTCTCTTCTTTTTCCATTCTTGCAAGATATCTTCAAGTATTCAAAGTCTTCAATCTTTTAAATCAAGACTTTGATCATTTTCATTCTTCTTCTTTGATATCCATCATCTTCATTCCCTTATAAAATCACCATTGTAGAATATGCTATTCTTTCATGCTTATCAATCTTCAATCTAGGATTTTCATCAACTTGAGAATCCTTTTTCTTCTTATAATATCACCTTTGTAGAATACATCACTTCATCATGCTTTTCATCATAAATCCTCTATTATGATAAGCTTCAAGTCAAGATCTAATTAATAATTCATCTGCACACTAAGTAGAATTATTAGATCATTTAACCATGTTTTGTTATCATCAAAATCAAGGCATTGACTCAACAATCTCCCCCTTGATCTCATAGAGCACTTGATCTAGATGAGTATTTAGGGGGGTAAAGTGCTGGTTATACCTGGTTGGCGTAGTCCTATCACTCTCTTCTCGTGGCTTCTGCTCTACCAATCTAGGGGCTTTCACTACCCTGTCGTCTTTCTTCTCCTCAGCTGTCCTCTTCTTGTCCAAGCTGGGGGTGGCGCTCTCCAAGTCTTCCCTGGCTTTGAGGGTATCTTCTGCGATCATATATTTCTGTGCTCATAGCATTAAAGCAGCCATGGTCATAGGCGGCTCCTTGGCCAGGGAGAACAGGAACTTAGGGCTTCTGACGCCTGTAATGAAAGTTGCTACTCTGCTACTGCCACCTTCTGATCCAGGTCATCCACATAAAGAGTCTCCTAGTTGAAAAGGGTGACAAACTCGTGTAGGGTCTCTTTCTCGCGGTTGCTTAGTGTTGAACAAGGAGGTGGAGGGCCTCCTCTGTCACTGCCCTCTGATATAATGGCTGACGAACAACCTGCTCAAGTCCACAAATTTATCGATCGTCCCAAGGGAAAGCCTGTAGAGCCAAATCCGGGCTGGGCCCTTAAGGGTGGTAGGAAACACCCTGCACATAATCTCGTCAGGAACTGCCTGGAGGTCCATCAGGGCCTTATACGTCTCAAGGTGGTCCAGGGGATCCTTTGTGCCATCAAAAGACTCCGACGTGGGCATCTTGAACTTTGGGGGTAAGGGCATCCTCATTACTGCTAGTGTGAAAGCCGTGTCTGTCTTATTTATCAGCTCTTCTACCATGCTGGGGTCTTTCTCTTTCACCGCCACAATCACTCCAGCTAGTTTGGCCTACATTTCCTTCAATTGCTCGTCCCACATTGGGTGAGTTTCACTAGTGTGCTCTGGAAGCACCACTGTCGCCGCCTTAGACCGGTCAATGTGGCTCTGGGCTTCGTCGGCTTGGATTCTGGCCCCTCTCGGGGGAGGGTTCTCCCCAGGAAACTCTGGGTCCTCTGCTCCCTCGCCAGCGTCGCCTTCTCGATTCCTTGCCGTAGGCTGGTTTGCAAGCATCGGTGGGTCCTCTAGCGATGAAGGATCCACCATCGCTGGTGCCACCGGTGGCGGGGGCAATCTCCTCTCCAACTCTTGATTCCGAGACTGGAGCTGGTTCATGAAAGCCATCATTTCGATGATCTGCTGCTCCAAGGCAGCGATTCTGGTGGTGCTTTGTTCCTCCATTGCTTCGTCTAGCCTAATTAATGCAGCACCGGATCGAGTCAAGACCATGAAACAACTAAAGTGTCATTCCCACAGACGGCGCCAACTGATGATATAGTGAATTTATACGTCCTTCCCGACCTCTAATGCAAATTGTTGGGGTGATGAATCATCTTGCTTGGGACACCGGTGTGGTGTCTGCCAAAGACACTCCGATACCAAAGTTAGACTAAAGATAAATGGGCAGAGTAACAATATTCAAGGGTATCATGTCTCATACCTCTATTGGAGATGATGACTGTCCACTTTATAGGGATGTTGGCAGGGAGTGTGGCTTGAATTGTGGACACCTTAATGGGAGAGATGATCGTGCCCCCAGATGGAGCATCAGGGATCGTGGGGGGTGTGCCATGCCTTCATGTTAGGCCTCATAAGCCATGCCCCCAGTGAGAGACGAAACCGCTTCCATCATGGGATTGTGGAGGCCGACTATCAAACGAGAATTTCTGAGTACGTGCCTTAATGGCGGCGCCTAGTACGCTACTGGTGCTCCGTCCTTGAAGGTTTGTCGGCAGGCCTGGTCAGGGAGTTTGAGGGCGCAGCTTGGGCTTGCCTAGTCTGTCTGTTGGGAGCATACCAACTAGCCTTATTATATTATTAGCTTGCGTGGTCTGCCCATTGGGAGCAAACTAGCCAAACTTGTTGTATTATTAGAAAGGATTTTGGAGTAGTTCATAGCACTAATCCCTCACCACCAATTTGAGAGGTTTCAGTGAATTCTGTTTCTTTCTCCATGAGAGCGAAAGAGAGAGAGGAATCCAAAAGAACTTAGAGGAGTGAGAACCTAGTGCCAAGTAACCATTTTTATAGTTTGAACATCATCAAGGGTATATTGACATGCTGAAGCACTGTACATTTCAAATTTTGTGGAATCAGTTCTCCAGTTGATTGTCCTCGAGGCATTCTGAGAGATGATAGCTAATAGGGGAGCCATATTTGTAACATCTTCTAAAAGAAGTGACTTGTAATATAACATCCTCTAGGAGAGTACTACCATTATTTGTATGTACCACATTTGGAGAAAACTGATTAACTTCCTACTGTTAAATCCAATTATAAGTAGTACTTTGTTATAAAACTCAGAGGTCATCAATAAACAATGATTTCACTGTTTCTATAATATGCTTAGCTATAACATGCCTTTTATTATGACTGGCATTGTTTTTCTTGTGATGAGCAAAACACTGTTCCATTCTTGATTTGGCAGCAGCAGCTGCTGCCCGGTCGGTGGAAATGCATGCATGGTCCATAATGCAGATCAAGCCAAGAAATTAAGAGGAGCCATTGGGAGAATTGTCCTTATCACAACAACTTGCTTGTTGGGTACAATATGCAATGCTTTAATTGCCAAAAGTTTTTGTTAGTTGAAGTTAAGGTCCCATAATGTGAATGTGTCATACTCATCAATAATTTGCAGTCCCTTTTTTTGGTAGTAATCCTTCTTGATATATATATATGCTGTAACTTCTCTAGGTTGTAACTACAATTATAGAAAGTTTTAACTTCTTTATACACAGGATAACCATTAGAAACACACTCTTATCTTCTAAACACTGTAACTGCAACTTAATGCTATAATCCTCAGTTCACATGTTGTCTTACCCTCAAATATCAGTGAGTACTATTAGGAGTACACAAACGAACCAAAAAATTTAATAAACAAACTAGTCTAGTCTCTTTGGATCGATTTGGTTTTGATTTGTCAAAGAGTCGATTCGGTTTTGGATCTTAAAAATGTCAAACCGATCTACTCGATTCGGTTATCGATTTCACATTTTTTAGGCCCGAACCAAACCGAGACCTGATATTTATATATCATAAAAATCTACATATATTTTATATATGTCATTAAATCATTATTATTTGCATTCAATTATTATTGATTTGTGTTTATATGTTATTTTTTATTTTTTATAAAAAATTAAGAAAGTAAAATCAATTCTATTATTTTTTTTTTGAATAAACAAGTTAAATAATATACAATAAAAATAAAACCAACCTGATTCAACCCCGACTTGGACCTAAACAAACTCGAGACATAAATTGGAACGGTATCAATAAGAACTGATTCGGATTAATTCGATTGGATTCTTTTAAATGATGAGTTCGTTCTGATTCCAAAACTCTGAACGTCCGATCGGTTCGAAATCTAAGCAAGGATCCGGCTACTCATGCACACCCATAAGTACTACAACAAATAAAGGGCACACCGAGATAAAAGCTAGGAGTACTATAAAGTTCTTGGTCCCCAAAAGCAAGAAGCAGCAGCAACAGTAGTAATACAGATAACATGGTCACAACTTCCAATAAAACCTCAGTACAACTGCAATTTCACTTACGAAGAATCAGTATGAAGTTGGAAATCATCAGTGATGCATAAAAGTTAGGGTAATGGAATAGAATATGAAAAATTCATGCAAAACATATGTAGAGAGTGGTGTGATTGAATGAGGATCCATCAAGGTGTCTTTCGGGATTGGGGATAAGATGTTGTGATATTAGCATTTTTTTTTTAAGGAAGTTATGTTTTTTTCTTAAGAAATTAGTGTTTTTTAGAGGTAATATTTTGTAGATTAACCAAAAACAAAAAATAGAGTGACACATGCACATCTCCACCCAATCGCGATGGCCGGTGGTAAGTAGGAATGACTAGTGGTCGTGGGGGTCGTGGTGTGGGTGAGTGGTGGTGAAGACTCTGGAGATTGCTTTTGAAATTGTCTAGCTCATGCTACTAACATTGTGAAGATTAATTTTTTTTAGTTAACTGATAAACTCATGAGTTTGTGAAAGAAGAGAGAAACATAGGAAGAAGTCATTCAAGGTATTTCCTTAACATGAATATTTGCCTTAACATGATACTGCAATTACCATCTTATCTTATATATATTTATGATTATAACGATAATTTAAAATTAATTTACAAGGATCTGAAATTAACCGATTTGACCTGTATAGTCACACAAAGATTTTAATAAAACATCTACTCTACTTTTGATTTGAAAATTTAAAGCGAAATTCATTAAGTCTAAGAGAACTTGAAATTCAAACCAGAGCCCACAAATTTTTTAAGAGAACTTGAAACTCAATCCAGAGCCTGCAAATTTTTCTTCCAGGAGCTTCTTCATGCGTTCAGCCATGGAAGGAGTAAGATGATTGGCCCAATCTCCCACCTCACCTTTCCTGAAATAGGCACTATTTGGATGCCCAACATAGTTTTTCTCAGTTTTGTTCACCTCCAAATTTTTCAAGTTGTCAAAACTACATAGCCTCAATATTTCTTCGATCATCCCTTGGCTCTCTTCTTCCACAGAGAAAGGAAAACCCACGAACTCAGCCAACACTTTCAAGTTAGTGATAGTGTCTTCTTTCATGTCTTCATATTTCAAGAATAAGAACTTGTCAGGTCTCTCTTGGCTCGCCTTCCAATACCCTAACACATGATCCCAGAATGGCCCAGTTGAACTCACACCCCTACAGAACATGTCGAAACCTTCATCAATCAGGCTTGGATCGAAAGGTCTAAGCATATAATTGGCACGGAAGTGGCTGAGGGAGACGAATTGGTCCAAAGGATTTCGACACAAATACACGACACGACAGCTGGAATCTCTGAGGGAGTCAGGCAGAGCAGAGTATGGGGCATGGGTTGCGAGGATTCTCGGGCAAGGTATGTCTTCGAGGTTGAAGATTGGGTTCTTCCCGTAGATGGCGTTCTCGAGGAAAGGAATGAGGCGGTGAGGGTTGGTGGTGAGCAATGGGCTTTCGGTGAGGGGGTACTTGGTGCGGTTTGCTATTGTGAACGTGAGGGCTTTCAACCATGTTGTGCCTGACTTTGGGAGTGTGACTAATGCCAGATCAATGTCATGCGGTTTGAAGTGTCGCTGGAAGGAGATAAGGCCATGGATGATAATAGAAGGATACCAATACCCTTCATGGTAATAGAGATCTATACCCTCCGGGGTTTTCTCTTTGGGAAGGATTTGGACTAGTTCATGGCACTCATCCCCCATCCTCTCTTCTCCTCCACCAGTTTCAGTGGTTTCTGTTTCTTTATCCATGAGAGAGAGAGAGAGAGAGAGAGAGAGAGAGACCCCAAAACCAAAAGGATTTGGACTAGAAGATTACATCCTTCTTTATATAACTGAAATTCATGATCATTAAATTTTGGGTTAGTCCGCACTTTTTTATTTTTTTATTGAGTGTTCCGGATGATTTACTCGCATCTAGAATAATTTTGAATTTGGTGTAGTCTTGTCATCCCATACCATTTGAGCAATTTAGTAACACTTAAAAAATTTTAAATTTGAGACCTTGAAAGAGTCGGTGAAAAAATTACTTCAAGAGTAAGTGGTGTCATGGCATCTCTACTTTTATATAACCCTTCTACATGTAGTGTGAATATATAATATTTTAGCAAATATTTATATTATTGGCACCCTCACAATTTAAAACTCTTATTAAGCTCAATAACTCCCGCAATTTATAACCCTTCTTAAGGTACTAATCTAATAAATATAAAAATTTTGTTTATATCTATTTTTTTTATAAGTTCTAACCTAACAATATGAGCAGTCTATTTGTTTTTTTTTATGTGAACCAATCCAACAAGTGAGTCTCACACATTAAATAAAAATATACACACAAACACCCTTATATATATATATATATATATGTATATTTTATAGTTGGTAAAAATAGTTCTAAAGCACAAATACATATGTATACATTAAAAAGAAAATTGTGTTGAAGTTTAGCATAGAATCATCATAAATATTTTTTTGGGATATGAAATAAAGCCAAGTTCCACTTTAATAAATAATTGAGTTCAAATGTACTACGAATTAATTAAATTTTAGTTTTTCCAATATTTTGTTGAGGTTTAATAAAATTAATTTTTCATGTAGAGAAATTTGGTCTTATATCTTAATATATTTATCATGTTTTAATTTAGAAATATATGTAAAAAAACTTAAAATATAATAAATATAACAGTAGACAAAAATCTGTATTTCCAAGTTTCGGCACTCTACAAAATCAAATTATGGCTCCACCTATGATAAAATCAAATCTCAAACATTCACCGCTACGCCAACCCCTATTCCTCTATAAGCTCAAATTGTACACCCCATACTATCTATATTACATTTCACATTCATTTTTTTAAAATGTCTCTCTAACACATTTTGATCTAACGATTGAAATACATTTTAGCTATAGTTTTAACGGTATCCACTACCCGACCGTTGCCCCTGCCTTCAAGACACCCTCCCTCTGCCTTTTTCACCGGCTGAGATACATTTTAATTGGACGGCTCAAATTCTTTTTTTCTAAAAAGTCACGGCATAGATTAATTTCAAGCACAAGTTTTACTCTTTAGTTTCTGCTGTAATTTGTGTATATCAATGGTCCCACTTAAACAGACGCCTTTCTTTTTCTCCTGCTACTCCTGCTCATGCACGGATCTCCAGCCAATTGCAATGGCAGAGTCATTTTCAAAATATAGACGTTTGAAGAGAAAAGTCCTCTTACGGCCAGCACGTGGGTGTACCTGCTACTCGAGCTGTGATTTGTCTATATCAGTGGTCCCACTTCAAACTCTCTCTCTCTCTTACCATTTCCTCTCTCTAAAGCAAATTGTTTTTTCCCCGACACCCCTTGTCCCTAACAATTACTTTTATACTTCTTTTTGTCCTTTAAAGTTATAACTAATCGAATAATTCACCTGTATTTTCTTTTTTAATTTTGTTTAATTTTTATTTAATTTTATTTTTTTTATTAGTTTTATGTATTTTTAATTAATTTTGTATATTTTTTTTATCAATTTTCCTTTATTTAGTTTCTTCTCCCTTCTTTTAAATTACTCTTTCAACTCTTGACATATGTCAGAACTTCCCGTTCTTTTTAAATTACACCCCTCCAACCCGACACTTTATCTACGTTTTATTTTTTTTTTTAGTTTTGTTTAATTTTTGACACGTCAAAACCTTTCCCTCCCTTTAAGTTATCCCCAACTCTTAACACATGTCAGAACCTCCTTCTCCCTTTAAATTATTCCCCCCTCCAACCCTTAAATTCAAATTATTTCTCCCCCCTGACACCGTCCCTTTGTCCCTCATAACAATTACTTTTATACCCCTCTCCCTTCATTGAAATTACAACCCACTAAACCACCCACTTGTGTTTCTTTTTTTTTTCAATTTTATTTAATTTTTATTTAGTTTTGTTTCCTTTTTTTATTAGTTTTGTTTATTTTTTTAATCAGTTTTGTTTATTGTTTTTTTTCTATCAATTTTCTTTTATTTAGTTTCCTTCCCCTTCCTTTAAATTACCTCTCTAACCCTTGACACATGTCAAAACTTCTGCCTCCCTTTTAAATTATTCCCTTAACTTGACACCCCACTTGCGTTTTATTTTTTTTTAGTTTTGTTTTTTTTTTTAATCAATTTTGTTTATTATTTTTTCTACCAATTTTCTTTTATTTAATTTTCTCCCCTTCCTTTAAATTACCTCTCTGACCCTTGACACATGTCAGAACTTTAGTCTCCCTTTAAATTACCCCCTTAACCTGACACCTGACCTGCGTTTTATTTTTTTTTAGTTTGTTTAATTTTTGACACATGTCGGAATATTCTCCTTCTTTTAAATTACACCCCAACTTTTGACACATGTCAGAACCTCCTCTCCCTTTAAATTATCCCCTCCAACCCTTGATACATGTGTCGAGAAATAGCTATTGTTCATATTGGTAATCACTTCGTACAAGTTTTCTTACACCCTCATTACCCTGTATCACTCATTCCAACGTACTGGTGGCAACATTTATCGTACAAAGCTAAATGATGGGCCGCTCGTTATAGAACATGTGTTCATTTGTAGTACGAAGTAATAAATACAGCACCAAGCGCGCCGGAAGCAGAATATAGAGGCAATATTGATTAGAATTTATATTTTTATATATTTTTGTGTATCTTTTTTTTTGTATATTATTACATATACTCTTCTCTGAACATGACTAAATTAATATTGGCCTAAGAGACTTTTCATTTGAAAAAAAGTGTTTGTTCGCAAGCTATTAGTATTAATTGTTAGTATTTTTGTTATTTTCATATATATACTTTTTATTTTGATCCATATTTTTATACTTTTTAAAATTTTTATAAATAATGACTCCTAAAATCTATAAATATATAATAAAAAAAATTTTATCCAAAAAAAATAAAACTGATAAAATAAAATAAAACTGATAAAAAAACAAAATTGATTAAAAAAAAGAAACAAAACTTATAAAAAAAAAAAAAAAAAACAACACAAAACTGAAATAAATAAATTGGGGGCGATTGGGGGAGGGGAAAAGTAGTGGGGGATTAATGATAATTGTTGAAGGGGTTTTGCGGGCCGGGGGGGAAGCTCCCCTCTCTAAATGCACTCTCTCTCACATCCCTCTCTCTCTCTCTTCTCTCTTTGAGAGCCAGCAAACTACCACGGGTGAATCTATTTTGCAGAAACAAAGCACTTCCTCTTATTTCTCACTCTCTCTTCTTCCTTGAAAACGCAGCAACCACCATGGGAGAAAATTCATTGTTAATATGAACGCAAGATTTACGGTTTCCAACTTCTCAAGCTCATTGTCAAAGCACGCTTACATTGTCAAAGGCCTCACATGACAAATTGATTTTGTCAAATATAGATCAGCCATTGTCAAGGCAAAGCCATGATCAATGACCAATTTGTCTCCTTCTTCCTCTCAATATATTTCTTTACCACTGTTTATAAATGTTGTATCATATACACATGAATCATATTAAATATATTCTTCTCTTTCTCTCTGTTTTTCTACCATTTGTATTATGGTATCAAAGCTAAAAATCTTGTGACATCAATTTTTTGTTCTCTCCCATTGCTCTGGTTTCTCAGAGTCGAAGTTTTCCTTCTCTGCGTTTTTCTGTATTTCGGCCAACAGAAATACTGACTCAAAATTAAATCTGATCACACGATCGGATTCGCCTCCACGATTCGAGCCCAGTCGAAGAAAAAACACCACCAGAAACAGCTGCACGCACCCATACGCGCCACCCAAAGTTTTGCATGTAAAATTCACGCGCAGCCCTCCTGCCATGTGCCATCACGCGCTGCCGCTCCGCTCACACACACCCACGCGCCTTCACGCGCTCTCCCACGTGCGCGCCTGTTGCACTGACATCACCTGACATCAGCCCTAGTCATCCAGCCGCCGGTACACGTCCTTTTTCAGTCCACCTAAACCAGTTCAGACCGAATTTATCCTATTTTAGGCCGGTTCAGGTTCTATTTTACTCTTTTTGGACCAATTCAGATCGGTTCCTGCCTGTTTTGGGCCTCCTAAATCTAATTCTACCGTTGGTTTGGCCTAATTCGGCTCTGTTACTGCTGTTTCTTCTCATTAGAAGCATTTTCCTTATTAATCTTCTCTGTTTAATTTTGTTATTCCACGTCACTGCATTATGGAGCGTCCTGAAATATCTAAACCTAATGTTGTCACTCTGGAAGGTCCTAATTACATTTCCTGGTCTCAAGCCATGCCAAGTTTTCTCAAAGGCAGAAAATTTTGGCGTTATGTCACTGGCGATATTCAAGCACCTGTCAAAACTGACACTGAATAGTCTGCAGAATCTATTGAATGACTTGAGGATTGGGACATTAAGAATCCTCAGATCATCATTTGGTTCCGCAACACGTCCATTCCTTCCATAAGCCTCCAATTCGGATGCTTTGACACTGTTTCCTTTATTTGGGCTTTTCTAGCCCACCGCTACACTATTACAGATCTTGCTCATCAGTACTAACTTTTGAGTTCTCTACATCATCTGAAACAAGAATCTGGCCAGTCTATTAATGCCTTCCTGTCTTAAATGTATATTTTATGGGACTAATTGACTCTATCTGAACCTACTTGGATCTGTTCTGATGATGCTGCTCAATTTTCTCTCTACCAAGATCAGCAGCGCCTGATAATGTTTCTCATGTCTCTCACTGATATCTTTGAGCCTGTTTGAGCCTCTCTTCTACATCAATCCCCTCTTCCTTCCTTGGAACAGGCTATTTCTGAGCTCTTCTCTGAAGAGACTCGTCTTGGTCTCACCCAATCACCACATCCAGACACCGTTCTTGCCACCTCTAGCTCTCGATCTAGAGGTTTTTCAGGAAGTTTTCAAGGTTTATCCACTTCTAGTGGTTATCGTAACTCTTCTGCTTCACCTACTGGAACATCTTTCAATCCTTTGTCTTGAAACGATGAGTGTGTTAGCCTCAAGTTTTCATTAATTGATTTTGATGATAACAAATATAAATGTTTTAATGATTAAAATTTGGTTAATCTCAAGATTTCATAATAAAGTAAGTTTGATGTATGAGTTAAGATTTTAAAAGATTTTTTATTTAAATATATTGTGCATTTCAATGATATATCACTTAATTTTTAAATGTTAATTATCTAACTTTTATTGGAAGTTATTATTAGTCTTGGACTTAAAAGGAATGCATAGTATGAAGAAGAAGACTAAGTTAAAGAAAATGGTAAGAAAGCTCATTGGAGATAGTTTCAGTATTATGTACATAACTTTTGATCCAACCGTTGGATTGATCTGATTTTTGTGGCATTGAAAATAAGACTCAAATTTCTGTAAATGGTATTTTATGAGGATTTCGTGAATAGAATGTCTTATGGGACAAAAATGAGCTGGAAGGTGACACATTGAAGTAGAAGTTCAATATATGACAACTGGGAGTTAGCTCAAGTAATTTTATCATTACTTTTGATCTAACCGTTAAATATCTATGATTCTTATTGATCTGAAAAGATTACTTCTAGGGCTACAACTTTTATCTTATAGCTATTTTCAAATTCAAACGTCGTAAGGAAGAAAATTGAGGTGGAAGTGAAGACAACTCTGCAACAATTCAAATATGCCAACTGGGGGACAACTTGAGTATTTTTATGATAATTTTTTATCTGACCATTGGATCGACATGATTCTTGCAGGTGTAAAAAGATGACTTCTACCACTACAACTTTTATGTCATAGACATTTTCAAATTCAAACGTTATAAGGGAGAAAATTGAGGTGGAAGTGAAGATAACTCTACAGAAATTCAAATATGCCAACTGGGAGACAGCTTGAGTATTTTGATGATAACTTTTGATCTAGCCGTTAGATCGACATAATTCTTGAGGTTTTGAAAAGAGGACGTCCATATCTACAACTTGTCTCTTATAGACAGTTTCAAATTCGAATGTTATCAAAGAGAAAATCGAGGAGGAACAAAAGCAATCATATTTGAAATTCAAATCCTGACTGGCAGCAACTTTGTTCAAACGGGAAGAAATGTGTTCAAACCTCTCCAACGACTAGAAGTTGATTTTAAGTTACAAATAATCCACTACTCTTCCTCTATAAATAGAGATACACAAGAGAAGTAAGGACACATAAGAGATTATAAAGATTGAGCATACAAAGTGATATTCATCAAGATCTTCAAGTTTTGAGTTTTACTTCTTCATCATTCCATCTCATCTTTGAGCTTCATTCTTTTATTCAACTTTTGAGAGTTTTGTATCTATTGTTGTAAGATTTAACTCCCCTATATCATTTGTAAAAGGGTTGCTAAACCCTTGTGATTTATTTCTTGAGTGATTGAGAGGAACACTTGGAGAAAAAGATTCTCTTGGTGCTTTGTTTTGGAGAGCAAAACAAAGAGTTATTTTTTGAGTATTTTTGGAACAAAACACTTGGTGTAAAGGTTTGCTAGCAACCGGACAAGCTAGTGGTGTAAAGCTATTTGAAGAATAGTGGATTTGCCCAAGGAAGGAGCCTTGGAGGTGGACGTAGGATTGGCATAAGAGGAGCCAACCGAACCACTTTAAATCGTTGTATTTGATCTCTTCTATTTTCTCTCTTTTTATCTTGCTTAATATCTTTCTTATAAATAGTCTTGATATACTTGAGATACATACACATTTAAATCATTTGTTCTAATCTCACATTGATCATACCTTAGCTTGTCTTATTCATTACTTAACTAGATTAATATTTTATATATTTTTTATTGCATCTCACCTCTTGGAAATTAAGTGTATTGGTTTATTTTAAATTTCACTTTTTAAGTATAAACCCAATTCACCCCCCCTCTTGGGTTGCCACCTGGTTTAACAGAGTGTACATTCTGCCATGCTACTGGGACATCTTTCAATCCTTCCACTCTTGTACTTCCTCATACTTATTATATCCCTAAACTCACATTAAATCTTATCTCTATTGGACAATTATGTGATCTTGGCCTTACTATCCTTTTCTCTTCTACTAGTTGTGTTATGCAGGATCCAAAGACGGGACATACTCTTGGGATAGGCTGTAAACATGGTCGACTGTTTCAGCTCATTCACCTTCATCTGCCTACTCAGACTGCTGCTGTCACCTCTACTTGTGCTTCACCTGCTCCCAATTCCTCTCTTGATATCTGGCACTCACATTTAGGTCATGTCTCTATAGGTCGTTTACGTTTTCTTTTGTCTCAGGGTGTTTTATGCTCTGTCCCCAATAAACCCCTTGATTGTCAATCCTGTCAACTTGCCAAGCAACCGGCTTTATCTTTTAATAACAGTACTTCTCTTTCCTTAGCTCCTTTTGATTTAGTCCACTCTGATGTTTGGGGCCTTCCCCATTCTTACTATGGGAGGATCCAAGTATTTTGTTTTATTTGTTGATGATTTCTCTAGATATACTTGGATTTATATTTTGCAAAATCAATCTCAATTTCAACAAACTTATTATGATTTTGCTCAGATGGTCAAAACACAATTCTCTCGTGACATCAAGATCTTTCGGTCTAATAATGCTCAAGAGTATTGTAATAACTCTTTTCTTATATTTCTCCATGAGCATTGGACCATTCCTCATTGCTCTTGTCCCGGTACTTCACAACAGAATAGTCGTGTTGAATGAAAACATCTTCATCTCCTTGATACAACTCGTGCTCTTCTTATTTCTGCCTCTTGTCCAGAACAATTTTGAGGTGAAGCTGCTCTTACTGCTGCTTACACAATGAATCGTATACCTTTGGCTCCTCTTAGTAACCTCACTCCCTGTGAGCGTCTGTACGGTATTCCTCCTGATTATCATTCTCTTCGTGTTTTTGGGTGTGCCTGTTTTGTCTTACTTCAGCCTCATGAGCGCACCAAATTGGAGTCTCGAGCTCGCCTTTGCTGCTTCTTAGGCTATGGGATTGAGCACAAAGGTTATCGTTGTTGGGATCCTTTGTCTAAACGTCTTCGTATATCTCGTCATGTTGTCTTTTGGGAATATAAGACATTTTCCTCCTTATCCTCTTTTCATTTATCTTCTTCTTCCACTCATTACTTCACTGATCCTACTATTGAGCTATTTCCTGAGGATACTACTGTACCTACTATTGAGACACCTACTGTACCGCCTGTTACTGTCTATCCAGAGGAGTCCTCATTTGCTGATCCTACTCCTCCTACTAGCTCTTCCTTGTCTGATTCATCTCTACCCTTGTCATCCACTGAGCACACTATCAGGCGCTCCACTCAGGTAAGAAAGACTCTTTGTCACCTTCGTGATTATCACTATTTCTCCACTATTCTTGCTCATCACGAGCATTGCTCCTATCGCGAGGCCAGTTCTAACCCTCTTTGGCAGCAAGCTATGGATGATAAATTACAAGCTCTTGCCAAGACGCACACTTAGGACTTGGTTGGTCTTCCTCCTGGTAAATCTATGATTGGGTATCGATGGGTTTATAAGATCAAAACCCGTTCTGATGGTTCTGTGGAATGTTACAAAGCCCGTTTAGTTGCCAAAGATTTTACTTAGGAGTATGGCATTGACTATGAAGAGACCTTTGCTCCTGTTGCTCGTCTCACTTCTGTTCGAAGTCTCATTGTTGTTGCTGTTGTTCAGCAGTGGCTTTTGTATCAAATGGACGTCGAAAATGCCTTTCTCAATGGTGATCTTTCTAAGGAAGTCTATATGCAGCCTTCCCCTAATTTTTCTCATTCTCCACGTCAAGTCTACAAATTTCGTCGTGCTCTATATGGTCTTAAGCAAGCTCCTTGTGCCTGGTATGCTAAATTCAGTTCCACCATTAGTGAGCTTGGATTCTCTTCTAATGATTATGATTCTACTCTTTTTGTTCACAAAACTACACGTGCCACTATTCTCTTGCTGCTTTATGTGGATGATATGATTCTCATTGGAGATGATGTACATGGTATTTCTAAGCTCAAAGATTTTCTTAGCAGACAATTTGAGATGCAAGATCTTGGTCCTCTCAGTTATTTCCTTAGTCTTGAGATATCTTCTGCTTCTGCTGATTACTTTCTCTCTCAAGCCAAGTATGCCTCAGATTTTCTTACTCGTACTGGTCTCACTAATAGTAAGATTGCTTCCACACCTTTGGAAGCTAATGTGCATCTTACTCCTATAGATGATGAGCTTCTATCTAATGATGAGCTTCTATCTGATGCTTCCGCAGTCTTGTCTATCTTATTGTTACTCATCCTAACATTACTCATGCTGTTCACCTCATCAGTCAGTTCATATCATCACCTCGCTCCACTCACTATGCTACCGTTCTTCGCATTTTACGTTATGTTAAGGGCACTCTCTTCCATGGTCTACATTACTCTCGACACTCCTCTCTACAGCTTAATGCTTATTCTGACACTGATTGGGCTGGTGACCCTACTGATCGTCGTTCTACCACAGGCTTTTGCTTCTTTCTTGGTAATTCTCTCATTTCTTGGCATAGTAAGAAACAGACTCTTACCACTCGCTCTAGCACTGAGGTTGAGTATCATGCTCTGGCTGATATTACTTAGGAACTTCTTTGGCTTTAATGGTTACTTCAAGATATGGGTGTCTCTCATTCTGGTGCTGCTGTTCTTTATTGTGACAATTACAGTGCGATCATGATAGCTCATAATGATGTGTTTCATAATCGTACTAAACACATTGAGATCGATTGTCATTTCATTCATCAACATGTCCTGAGTGTCACCGTTCATCTTCTTTCTGTGTCATATGCTACCTAAACTGCTGATATCTTCACCAAGTCTCATCTCCCAGGATGGTTTCATGATCTGGTTTCCAAACTCAATTTGCTTTCTACCTTACCACCTTGAGTTTGCGGGGGGCTATTAATATGAACGCAAGATTTACGGTTTCCAACTTCCCAAGCTCATTGTCAAAGCACGCGTCCATTGTCAAAGGCCTCACATGACAAATTGATTTTGTTAAATATAGATCGGCCATTGTCAAGGCAGAGCCATGATCAATGGCCAATCTGTCTCCTTCTTCCTCTCTATATATTTCTTCACTATTGTTTGTAAATGTTGTATCATATACACACGAATCATATCAAATATATTCTTCTCTTTCTCTCTGTTTTTCTATCATTTGTATCATCCATTATGCTAAATCAAAGAAAATATATATATATATATATAGAGAGAGAGAGAGAGAGAAGGCCAAAATCAGTGGGGAGGCCATGGCTTATCCCACCTCTTCTAGCCACCCCACTCTCTACCTTGCTCTCATCTTTTATTCTTTCTTTATTTGTTTTCTTCTTTCCTTTTACTTCCTCATCTCTTGCCTCCACGACTAACTCCCTTTTTCTTTTTTTTTCCTTTTTCCTACCATCTCTTCTCTTCCATCTCTATGTACGGTGTAGAGGTGTCACATGGTAGAGAAGAGTAAGGA
Source organism: Euryodendron excelsum (assembly GCA_033060915.1). Taxonomy (NCBI): domain Eukaryota; kingdom Viridiplantae; phylum Streptophyta; class Magnoliopsida; order Ericales; family Pentaphylacaceae; genus Euryodendron; species Euryodendron excelsum. The sequence goes on from CM065399.1 coordinate 18,630,250, forward strand.
AGAAGAAAAGTAAGGAAGGTAGTCTTCTTTATTTATTTATTTTTTTTTAAAGATTTGCATTTCACCTTTTCCCAAGCATCTCACATTCATAAAGGTTTGGGTTTTTCTCCATTTTTATTATGTTTGTTGCAAGATTTCCCCCTTTTATGCTTTTCTTTGCTTTAGGCATTTTTTTTTCTTCTGTTTTGTAATTTTCTTGATATTGTTTTGAAATTTCTAGAGGTTCGTATTACTGTTTACACATGGTACTACGGTACAGCCATGGTGGTTGTTAGTGATTAGGTGAGTAGGTGGTTCGGACTGGAAGAAGAGATGATAGTGACTGAGTATTTTTCTTCATCATTGGTATGCTCATTCTTTTCATTTCACCTTTTCTCAAGCATTTCCCATTAACAAAGGTTTGGTTTTTTTTTCTACTTTTTTTTTTCTCTTTTTATATTCGAGTTTGACCTATTTATAATTTGTATTTGCTTTAAGCATTTATTTATTTAGGGTTCAAACTAGCTTTACATATTTATTTATTTTGGTTCAAGTCTGTTTTAACTTTTTCTTAAAACACTTATATGTTGATTTTATAATTACTTTTTATATTGTTCAAAATTTTTGTAGGTTTTTTTTCAACATGGATAGAAAAAAAAGTGTCCACTTCAAAAACAGATCATAAAAGTTGACCTAGATTATATGTGAATATAGGAACTTTAACAGGAAATAAAACTGAATGCGAAAACTTATCTATTTGCTCCATGGTTTCACGAATCTCTTTAGAGCGGCGATTAATCTCAAACAAAACTTCTTGGAGGCTGGTCTTCCTCTCTGTACCCACTACTGTATGACGAAATTTTATGAAAATCTGTCTGATTGTGGGAAGAGAGGGGACCTAGCCTCTATATATAGAAAAACCCTAGCCACGTTAGGCCCTTTCATAGAATGCTCAATTGGCTGATTAGGCCCACACTAATTACCGTCAACCCACATTGATAATAGGTGCACACTAGCCCATGTATAATAGATCACAACCTTATTGGGCTTATCATGTTTGTCTCATCCAGACTTGCATCCAACCCGAGTTTAGAAAACACCCACAAATAATGTGGGCTCAATTAAAAATAACCTAACATTGTCCCACTTGAGCCAACATTAATTGTAGAAACAAATTTTGAAAAACGACTCTCGAGTTAGAACATGAAAATAATTGTATGTGGCCACAATTTTAAAAAACCAAGTAGGATGAGAAACAACACCTAAAATAATCCGGTCCAACAAAGCTATCAATATCGAACCAAGGCAGTCATTACATTACTAGTCCATGCAAGACCACTCATGATTACAAACACTAATAACTTTATCGACATGGATCAAATGTGGTAGTGTGGTGGGAAAAAGCACTCCGTATGTGATTTGATAATAGTGCTAATCCTCAATCAGTCCTCAAATTCTCTTTAACTGTTTGCTCATTCAATAAGCAAGAGAATTCCAATGGTTTCTAATGAAACCCATATGTCTTGCACAACTGTCTCAAGATAACTTTATGGTGCAAACACAAGACATATCCTGAATTGCTTAAGTCACACCAAACTTAAGACTATCAATAAACTGAATCATGAATACATTTATCCATATGATATGCAAGTATCAGAAATATATTCATGCATAAATGGCATCAAACACAACCATAAAAGATAACCATCAAATAACCAAAAAAGGTCTTAATACATAAGATCTGTCAAATAATGTAAAGAAAACAACTCCCACTAACCAAGTACATCAAATAACCCAATTACACCCATGTTGGAAACATGTCTACTAAAGGTAATAGGCCTGAGTCCCTTGGTCAAAGGGTCTGCCATCATCTGTTCTGTATCGGCGTGCTCAATGATGTTGTCACATTTCCTTACCAAATCCCTGACAGACAGATACTTAATCTCAATATGCTTAGACCCACTAGAAGACTTATTATTCTTAGAAAAGAATACAGCTGCACTATTATCACAAAAGATCTTCAGTGGTCTAGCAATGGAGTCAATCACCTTAAGTTCTGTAATAAAATTTCGTAGCCAAACAACTTAGGTTGCAGCTCCAAAACAAGCCACAAACTCAGCGTGCATAGTGGAAGAAGCTGTAAGAGTCTGCTAGACACTCTTCCATGAAATAGCTCTTCCAGCTAGCATAAAAATATATCCGAAGGTAGATTTCATGCCATCCACACATCCAGCAAAATCTGAATCTGAATAACCAATAACCTTAAGATTGTCTAGTTTTCTATATACAAGCATATAATCTTTCGTTCTCTGCAAATACCTCATTACTTTCTTTACAGCCACCCAATGGTCCATGCCAGAGTTATAAAGATATCTACCAAGAACTCCCACAACAAAAGCAATATTTGGCCCAGTACAAACCTGAGCATACATAAGACTGCCAACTGCACTAGCATAAGGAATGTTCTGCATAGTTTTTACTTCCAAATCATTCTTGGGACATTGACTCTTAGTGAATTTGTCACCCTTAGTAACAGGAACATCACTAGGTCTACAGTTCTGCATACTAAACCTCTCAAGTACTCGACTGATGTACCCCTTCTGAGAAAGCCCCAGCATACCACAAGATCTATCACGAATGATTTCAATACCCAAAACAAAGGAGGCCTCTCCAAGATCTTTCATATCAAACGAATTAGACAACAGCATCTTAGTCTCATCCAAAAGACTTAAGTCACTGCTGGCAAGTAGAATATCATCAACATAAAGAATAAGGAAAATAAATTTCCTCCCACTGACCTTGAGATATATGCACTGATCAACCTTGTTTTTCACAAAACCCAAGGAAGTGACAATCTCATCAAACTTCAAATACCATTGACATGAGGCTTGCTTCAAACCATAAATAGATTTCTTCAATTTACATACCATGTGCTCCCTGCCTTCTTCCTTGAAACCTTCAGGTTGTACTATATAAATCTCCTCATTTAGGCTACCATTCAGAAAAGCAATCTTGACATCCATCTGATGAAGCTCTAAATCATAATGAGCCACCACAGCCATGACAATTCTGAATAAATCCTTAGATAAAACTGGAGAGAATGTATCATTATAATCAATGTCTTCTCTCTGGGTAAACCCCTTTGCAACCAATCTAGCTTTGAAATGCTCAACCTGCCCTTCAGAGTCTTTCTTGGTCTTAAACACCCACTTGCAACCAATAGCCTTATGGCCAACTGGAAGATCAACGAGCTCCCATACTCTATTATGCATCATAGAACGCATCTCATCCGTCATAGCATCCACCCACATGGTAGACTGGGGACTCGAAATCGCACCAGCATAAGTCACTGGATCAACCACAAGACTTACATCATAGTCACTCTCACCAAGATAGACAATAAACTCATCAAATATGACAAGTCTTTGCTGTCTCACTGATCTCCTCACAGGCACCTCTAGAACAGGCTCAACAGGATCAGGAGCATTAGCAGCAATGGGTGCATTAATCCCCAGCTACTCCTGATCAATTCCATACACAGGTGTAGGCAAAACAAAAGTCTGAACATTAGGCAAGGAGATAGGCACCACCTCGCTTTGCCTATCAACATCAAGGTGATATGAGGTCTTCAAATCAGCTGTATCATGCTCTAAGAACTTAGCTGTCTGAGACTCAACAATCCTAGCACCAGATGTAGGACAATAGAACCTGTGTCCCTTAGAATGATCTGCATACCCAATGAAGAAACGACGAGTGGTTCTAGGGTCGGTTTTTCTGTCAAAAGGGTTATATATCGTAACCTCTATCGGACATCCCCAGACACGAAGATGGTTAAGGCTAGGCTTTCTACCAGTCCACAACTCAAAAGGTGTTTTAAGAACAGACTTGCTAGGAACCCTATTGAGAATGTACAAGGCAAACTTAATGGCATCACCCCAAAGGTATGTAAGCAAATTACTCCTACTCATCATACACCTCATCATGTCTTTAAGAGTGCGATTACGCCTTTCGGCCACACCATTCTGTTTAGGACTACCAGGCATGGTATATTGGGCAACAATCCCACATTCTTGCAAGTATTTGGCAAACGGTCCCATATGCTATCCAATGACATCATGTCTGCCATAATACTCACCCCCATGGTCAAACCTAACAACCTTAATCCTTTTGGTCAATTGATTCTCCACTTCTATTTTAAAAATTTTAAACTTTTCAAGTGCATAAGATTTCTCTTTAATTAGGTAAACATAGCCATAACGAGAGAAATCATCAATAAAGGTCAAAAAAAATATTTATTTCCACAAAAGGTAGAGGAATAAGGTCCACTAATATCAGTGTGTATGATTTCTAAAAGGTCACCACTCCGTGTTGCACTTTTCTTCCTAATCTTGGTCAATTTTTCCCGAATACAGTCAACACAAATGTCTAGGTCTCAAAAATCAAGTGATATAAGGATGTTATCTTTAATTAGCCTTTGAATTCTTTCTTTAGAAATGTGACCTAGACGCTTATGCCATAACATGGAAGACTGGTCTTTAATTCTAGGTCTCTTGGATACACTATTTTCAACATGGAATGAGGCATACTCATTATCCTGTTCTAATTTCACCCTGTATAATCCATCAGATAACAAACCATAGCCAACAATTTTGGAGTTGTAAAATAAATCAACCAAGCCATTTCGAAATTGAAAACAATATCCAAGTTTGTCTGAGGAAGAAATAGAAATCAAATTTCGTCTAAAATACAGTACATAAGTAGTGTTTTTCAAAACAAGTTGAAAACCAGTTTCTAGATTTAAAACGGCATCTCCTATGAACTTGACTCTAACTATGCTATCATCTCCAATTTTACGTTTGGCTTCATTCTCATTTGGCCTCCGCTTGCTTCTGAATCCCTGCAAAGACACGGCAACATGAACAGTTGCACCACTGTCAAACCACCAAGAATTTGATGGGACACTAACGAAATTGGATTCAAAGCAAGTTAAGGCAAGTGAGTTACCTCCTTTCTATTTGTTCTTCTTCTTATCTAACCATGACTTGTACCTATAGCAATCTTTTTTTATGTGGCCCTCTTTCCTACAGAAAAAATACTTGATGACCTTCTTGACTGTAGCATTGGGACCTAAAAGATTGTTGGTCTGACCATGACCTCTACCATACCCTTTATTATCCTAACCTTTATGAGGGGTATTGGCACTAGGTTTCTTATGGTTCTTTCGATTCCCATGACTCTGCCCAGGAGTGACTTTGGAATGAAAAACAAGCAAGGCAGACTCAATTTTCTCTCTCTTAAACTTATCCTCCTCTAAGACACATTTGGCAATGAGGTCATTTACTGTCCAAGACTCATTCTGGGTGTTGTAGGTAGTCTTTATCTAGCTGAACTCTGGTGGAAGGCTATTAAGAGCATGATGGACAATGAAATCATCAGGGAGGGTAACATTCAAACCTCTAAGTTTGGATTGGAGAAAAATAAGTTTCAAGACATATTTCCTTACCCCACTCTGGCTGTCATACCTCAAACTCGTGAGTTCATTCATCAGGTCTTCAGTCTCAGCCTTGCTGGATACTTGATATCTCTGTCCTATAGCCTCAAACAGTACTTTGGCATTGTTAGTCTCAGGCAGGCCAGTCAATAGGTGCTCAGGAATGGATCTCTTAATCGCTATGAGACTGAGTCGATTTGATCTGTCCCATTTTGCATATAACTCCTTCTTAGAAACAAAACTAGTATTAGTGATTGCAGCAGGTTCAGGTTCCCTCAAGGCCAAATCCAAATCAACAATACCCAAGGCAAACTCTATATCCTGCTTCCACTTCTTAAAGTTTGAACCATTCAACAGCACAATGGTAGTGTTATTGTTGTTAATTGTAAAGGAAACTGTCATGGCAATAAAAGAGGCAACATATCAGTAAAATTAGAGCAATAATTATATCAAGTATAAATAATAGGGATGCCCCGGTGCATCATTGCTGTCTCCCCTTTGGGCAGAGAGTGCAACATGCTATGAGGTCCCTCCCAGCCAGCCACCATATGAGACTGCCCAAGCACTTGAAAAAATAGTCCCTTTTGGACAGACATGTCTTTCAAAAGTTAGGCACTCTCGGATCAGCTGCTAAATCACATCCATGTCATTAAAGCACATAATAACCCCCTTTGGGCAGGCGATTATATGCAATAACACAATGGACACAATCATATACCATATGCAAGAAAATCAAATTTAATAAGTGTACCCCTTTAGACAGTAGCACCCATTTCAATCCAAAGTTCTTGTCATAATAATACTTGATGTAAAAGTGCCTTGTATCACATCCAAGCATATCAAAATGCCTGTAATCACATCCTTATGGGCACATAGCCAAAAGTATCCAGTGATCATATATGTATTGCTTGAGCCATGTAATAAAATCATATTTTGTAATTTTCAACATAAAATGACAATTTTAGACTCCTAAAAGGACTTATAGGAGATAGTATAATTTTTAGGGACCTAACTAGGGAGAGTACACACTACCAATAGATTCAGAAGGTCAAAAAACATTTACCCATGAAAAATTAGGAAAAACTAAAGCACGGATTTCTGAAAATAGCCCAATTTACCCTAAAACAAGCCCAAATAAATACCAAACGATGTCCAAAAATTATGAAAAAATATTTTCTGGAATCCTCTAACTGAGAGGAGAATTCTGGAATTTTGGTGGACCTTAAGGGGTCACCCGCGCACCCTCACGTGCCTAGGGCAGTGCATGGGCGAGGCCAGCCGCTAGCTGGTCATCCCTGACCTTAGGACAGTAGCACCCATTTCAATCCAAAGTTCTTGTCATAACAATACTTGATGTAAAAGTGCCCTGTATCACATCCAAGCATATCAAAATGCCTGCAATCACATCCTTATGGGCACATAACCAAAAGTACCCAGTGATCATATATGTATTGCTTGAGCCATGTAATAAAATCATATTTTGTAATTTTTAACATAAAATGACAATTTTAGACTCCTTAAAGGACTTATGGGAGATAGTATAATTTTTAGGGACCTAACTAGGGAGAGTACACATTACCAATAGATTCAGAAGGTCAAAAACTATTTACCCATGAAAAATCAGGAAAAACTAAAGCACAGATTTCTAAAAATAGCCCAATTTACCCTAAAATAAGCCCAAATAAATACCAAACGATGTCCAAAAATTATGAAAAAAATATTTTCTGGAATCCTCTCAATGAGAGGAGAATTCTGGAATTTTGGTGGACCCTAGGGGGTCACCCACGCACCCTCACGTGCCTAGGGCCGCGCGTGGGCGAGGCCAGTCGCTGGCTGGTCATCCCTAACCTTAGGTGGGCCGAACCTGACCCGGTTCACTGTAATTTGATTTTTAGCCCGATTTTCACCCCAAATTCGACATTCTGAGCAAGATTTTTGCTATTTTACTACACATACAAGGTCTCTAAACATCAATAAACAAGTTTATGATGTTTAAGGGGAAAACATATAATTTTAGGGTTTCCAAGAACCCTAGATTTGGCCATAGCGGCTAGGGTTTCAAAACTTGATTTTTCTTGCATAAAACTTGTACTAATAGATTCGTATGCTATTCAGTAACAAGAATATCTAATATAGCGCAAGGATATGCATAAAAAACATCATACTCAAGAATTTTACAAGAAATTTCAAGTTTTTTCACCCGAAATTTCAAAAAATCATAACTTTCTCTACGAATAGAGTTAGGTTACAATCTTTATATCAAAACGTTCGTTGTTCAGAGAGGAACAAAAACCCCTTGCTAATTTTTTGAAAAGAAGTCATCTATTTTTCAGATTAAATCATGCAAGATTTGGGCTTAACAACTCATAATCGAGTTTAACAAGTTCAAATCACACAATAAGTCCCTAATCCACATATATTAGGCTCTGATACCACATGTAAACTTCAAAAACAGATCATAAAAGTTGACCTAGATCATATGTGAATATAGGAACTTTAATAGGAAAAAAAACTGAATACAAAAACTTACTTGCTTGTTCCATGGTTTCACGAATCTCTTTGAAACGGCAATTAATCTCAAACAAAGCTTCTTGGAGGCTGGTCTTCCTCTCTGTACCCACTACTGTGTGACGAAATTTTATGAAAATTTGTCTGATTGTGGGAAAAGAGGGAACCTAGCCTCTATATATAAGAAAACCCTAGCCACATTGGACCCTTTCATAAAATGCTCAATTGGCTGATTAGGCCCACACTAATTACCGTCAACCCACAGTGATAATAGGTGCACACTAGCCCATGTATAATAGATCACAACCTTATTGGGCTTACCATGTTTGTCTCATCTAGACTTGGGTCTAACTCGTGTTTAGAAAATACCCACAAATAATGTGGGCTCAATCAAGAATAATCTAACAAAAAGAGAATGTAAAAGTTAAAGAAGAAACATTGAGGAAGTTCTTATTTCCCTAAGCTTTGAAAACAGAGTGACCGGGGCTAATTGGTCTCTCCAGCCAACCCACCACTAAAACATCTTCTTTTTTTTCATTAATTTTATATGAGACTTTGATTCTTTAATTTTTATTTGTTTCCTAGAAATTGTTTGGGATAAACTTCCTTCAATTTAGACTAATTCTTGGTCTAAGTTTACGGTCAATCAATAAAAAAAAATAATGAGCCTGATTTCTTCAAAGCATTAGTGGTCATTTTCATTTTTAGGCAGAGAGAAAAACAAATCAAAACATGTCATGGCACTTCTTTGCCACTGGGCGGAGTGAACCAAGGGTGAACTACGTAAGAAATAATCCTTCATGTTTACTAACTGGGTGTGGTCTGCGCGACAAGTCCTACAGTCATAGTAGTCAATTAATGTGGGAATGACAACCTTGGACTGATTTTCTCCATAGCTTTTGGTATAATTTGTTTTGACATGAAACCTTAGAATAACTACATCCGTAGCTTTTGATATAATTTACGCGGTATAAACCAAAATTTATGTGGGTTTAAAGTCGAGTAATGCCATAGGTTTGGGTTATTCCTAACTATAACTTTTTATCTAAAATTATAAAAATATATGGAGTCACTAGCAATTTTATTTGGAGAGTGCCGTAGGTACATGATATTTTTGCTATGTATATACGCTGTGATTGTTCACTCCAAGAAGAAATTAGGTTCCAATATGGTCTACTAGAAGATGATGAACTTAGCAAAATGTTTAAGGATACAAATACTCTGAAGTAATGCTCTCTCTAGTAATTATGGGCTGCAATTTGTCCATTTAGAATCCTGTTATGTGCTTGGTAGACAGTGATAGACCTTTGCATCCAGTATATTAATGGAAAGATAAACATTTGAGAAGATTTTGAATTTTCATGTCGCCAATTTATGATTCCTGTATAAAACAAGGTCTTTGAATTTGTTAATTAAATGTATAACAACTAATGTAATTTTATGAGTCCAATTTGCTTGTATTTAATATTTTTTCTGATTTCTTTGTAATTATTCTATTTTACTTAACTTTTATAAATTTAAAGAAATGAATATAGGTGAATTATAACGTTACTGGGTAAAATTGTTAATTAGAAGCTAGCCGGTACTTCTAAATTTTTGCCAGCACATACACTTGTATGGTAAAAGCATTTAATTATTTTGCAGGACTTCCAAAATAAATATTCATCAAATGTTCCGTCTTCTTTTAAAAATTTATGAAGTCTTCTTTACAAAGTCCTTAATGAAAGACTTTCAGGTACAAAAAAGCCGTGTCAAACAAATCCATTTGTTTGAAAAAGAGCATCTGCTCTTAGGAGTTATAGTTTTCCTCGTTCAAGTTAACATCCTCCTCACCTGTAATCTTGGCTCGTACGTAGAGGAGCAAACAGACATAACAGAACAAGTGGATCTCTAAGAACTAGATCTTTGATACCATGTTAAATCATCACTTAATCTAAAAAGTTAAGTTATTAAGTAAAGGTTCCAACAATGTATATCAAATTTAACACCCTCTCTCACGCGCAATTTCAACTCTCACGTGAAGAGACAAACAGATAAGACAGCCGAGGGTTCGCGCAGTTCGGAATGAGCTTCTGCGCCCGAAGATCCCCCAGCTGGTTGCATATAGTTAGTTAAGGGTGCGGCCTCGGCAGTGAGGAGGGCCTTCAAAAGAAAAACAAAGGCCAAGGTCAGACCCGCCGAGCAGCCTATCTTTATCAAAAAGAAAGAGAGGGCTCGCGCGCCGAGAGAGCAAACAACCCTTTCAAACAGAGACTCTAAAAGCGAAAGCCCACCAATTAGATAGAACAGAAAGACCATTATGCGAATGATGCATAATTATTTTCGTGTTGGGGGAATAGCTGCTGATCTACCTCATGGCTGGATAGACAAATGTTTAGATTTTTGCGATTATTTTTTAAGGGGGGTTGCTGAATATCAAAAGCTCATTACACGGAATCCCATTTTTTTAGAACGAGTTGAGGAGGTGGGCATTATTGGTGGAGAGGAAGCAATAAACAGAACAAAAAGTTCATACAAGAATGGCAGTTCTTTTACAACCATAATAGCTCTTGTACAATATGTTCCACAGATAATTTAAATGAACACACAGGATACAAGAAAACAAGGTGTATGTTAGAATTAAGAAGTATAGCTGGCTTTCAAATTCAGTATTTTAACGCATTCAAGCTGACAGCAATGTTTTACATTCACGCATGCTTTATTTGGGCGCTGAACGAGAAATAAAGACCAAATAAGATTTGAGAACTTAAATCTTTTCTTTCATCCATCGTCCTGGCAACCAAACAGGTCGCATGATATTACAACAACCTCTTTCTCTACGATTACAGTTGGTAGATAAACTGAAAGGCGGTAGTATAACACGTACACATGGTGCTTCCCTCCCTTTTAGTACATATAACATGATCACAACTGTCAATAAAACCTCAGTACAGCTACGTACGATCTCACATACCACGAACAAATGATGCATAAAATGATGCATAAAATTTAGGATAATGCTACATATCTTAAAAATTCATACAGATTTTATATAAAGAGAACAATGCTTCTAATTACGAAAATACCGTTATCCTAACAGGTTGAATTTTCGGTATAAACTTGCTGTAACAATAGTATTTTTTTAGAATTTATTCCTAGTCAGTCTTGTGTACTGTGGTCATATTTTTTTTATTTTTTTTCACTTGAGCAAGTACTTGGTCACGATTATCTTTTGAGAAGTTATATTTTTTCTTTTTTTTAAGTTCCTTACGAAAGTAGTGTTTGTCAGAAGTATACAGTAATACATGCGTATCTCCACCCACACCCAAGCTTGGTCGGTGGGTCACGGCGATGGGTGGTGGTGGGTGTGTGGTGCCGTGGCGGTGAAGACTGTGGAGATTGCTTTTACAATAGTCTCATTCATAGTACTAAAAGATTGTGGAGAATATTGCTTTTGTAATTAACTACGAGTTTGTGAAAAAAAAAAAAAGAGGAACATAGTCATTGAAGTTATTTCTCAACTCTAAGAGCATCATAGCATTTGGATTCATGGATTGGAAATGAACGAAAATTGATGGATTTGAAATGAAAGGATTTCATTTTAATCATGCTTGAGTATTTATATCTATATTCTACCAATGTAGCAAATCGATATCACCCGCGACCTAATATTGCACCAATGATGATCTAGGTGATTTGAAGTGTTTGCGAGGAAAAATTGATGATAAGTGTGTTGATCTAGCCTTGCCATAATCCTATAAGTTTTAACTTCTGTTTAAAAGTTAAGTGTGTTGATCTTCGTTTGCATCAATGATGGTTAAAATGAATTTGGATTGATGGATCTGAAATGAACTAATTTGACCTGTATTGTTCAATATAACATTATGATCTCACCTACCTAACATTGCATCAATGATGGTTAGAGGGTTTGGATGTTTTGCAAATAAAAATTGATTATATTATAACCTTGACATAATCCATTAAAAGGATTTTAGTCACACAGATTTTAATAAAAACATATCTACTTCAATCCTTCCCCTTACATCTTGAAAGCAAACTCTACTTTTGATTTGCAAATTTAAAGCCCAAATTCATTTCAAGTCTAAGAGAACTTGAAATTCAAACCGGAGCCCACAAATTTTTCTTCCAAGATCTTCTTCATTCGATCAGCCATGGAAGGAGTAAGATGATTGGCCCAATCTCCCACCTCACCTTTCCTGAAATAGGCACTATTTGGATGCCCAACATAGTTTTTCTGAGTCTTGTTCACCTCCAAATCTTTCAAGTTGTCAAAACTACACATCCTCAATATTTTTTCAATCATCCCTTGACTCTTTTCTTCCACAGAGAAAGGAAAACCCATGAACTCAGCCAACACTTTCAAGTTAGTGAAAGTGTCTTCTTTCATGTCTTCATATTTCAAGAACAGTACCTTGTCAGGTCTCTCTTGGCTCGCCTTCCAGTACCCCAACACGTGATCCCAGAACGGCCCATATGCGCTCACACCCCTACAGAACATATCGAAACCTTCACCCATCAAACTTGGATCAAAGGGTTTGAGCATACGATTGGCACGAAAATGGCTGAGGGAGATGAACTGGTCCAAAGGATTTCGACACAGATAGACAACACGACAGTTGGAGTCTTTGATGGAATCAGGCAGGGCGGAGTATGGCGCGTGGGTTGAGAAAATCCTTGGGCAAGGAATGTCTTCGAGGTTGAGGACTGGGTTCTTCCCATATACGTCATTCTCAATGAAAGAAACAAGGCCGTGAGGGTTGGTGGTGAGCAATGGGCTTTCGTTGAGGGGGTACTTGGCGCGGTTTGCAATCGTGAAGGTGAGGGCTTTCAACCATGTTGTGCCTGATTTTGGGATTGTGACTAGAATTAGATCAGTTTCATGTGCTTTGAAGTGTTGCTGGAAGGAGATAATGCCATGGATTACATGACCAGATGGATACCAAAACCCTTCATGGAAATAGAGTTCTATACCCTCCGGGGTTTTCTCTTTAGGAAGGATTTCGAGCAGTTCCACCATCCTCTCTTCTTCTCCACCAGTTTGAGAGGATTCAGTGATTTCTGTTGCTTTCTCCATACAAATGAGAGAGAGAGAGAGAGAGAGAGAGAGAGAGAGAGAGAGAGAGAGAGAGAGAGAGAGAGAGAGAGAGAGAGAGAGGAAAGCAGTAGCAATCCAAAAAACTTAGACAAGAACCCAGTGCCGAGAGAGAGAGAGAGAGAGAGAGAGAGAGAGGAAAGCAGTAGCAATCCAAAAAACTTAGACAAGAACCCAGTGCCGAGAGAGAGAGAGAGAGAGAGAGAGAGAGGAAAGCAGTAGCAATCCAAAAAACTTAGACAAGAACCCAGTGCCAAGAGAGAGAGAGAGAGAGAGAGAGAGGAAAGCAGTAGCAATCCAAAAAACTTAGACAAGAACCCAGTGCCAAGAGAGAGAGAGAGAGAGAGAGAGAGGAAAGCAGTAGCAATCCAAAAAACTTAGACAAGAACCCAGTGCCAAGTAACCATTTTTATAGAGCACTACATTCATCTGACCAAATCTATAATTTGTGCTCTCAGTAAAGCAAAAAAATTCTATAATTTGTGTCAAAAGATAAACACAAAATAATTTGTGCTCAGCAAAATCACAAACCATAAAAAAAAAAAAGAAGTCCATATTTTGATTTACAATACAGCCGTAAGACATTTCCTTTGTCCAAGGAACGACAAACACTAGTTGATGATATAATGGTTAAGAGAGCATAATATTTTAGACTTTTTAGCACCTTTTTTTTTTATATATCTGAGTCATTATTAGTTTTAATAATCAATCCATTGATTATCACGATAGAACATGATCTGATAACGACTCGATTATGAATATCCTTCTATATATTTTATCTTATCTCTTGGTTCTAACTACAATTAATGATGAATTGGCCTATTGGTTACATCATTGAACTTTGAATTAATTAATAAAAATCATCAGAGTTTTTTTTCATTTTCTTTCTTTGTTTTTGTTCGTCCTTGCGGATTCAAGGAACTCAATGAATTCCAGACAAAAACAAGGGATGAAGATTCAGGCTTTCCTCCCCTGTTTTTCAGTATCTACAATCTCTTATTTTGTGAATGAATAACTAACTGTGATTAAAAGAGTACAATCAACAGGCCAATTGGTCTCTGTATGGTGAGATTTCTTCAAAAATGGGAAGCCTTCTTGATCTAAATGGGGTCCATTGGTTCATCAATTGGTCAAGCCCCTCAACAAAAGCATCTTCTAAACTCAGTCCTGCAGGACTAGAAGATGACACTTCTGATTGCCATGATTGTAGTTCCTTCAGCAATTCCTCGGCACGGTTTCTCGATTTTGGGTCATCGGATCCTAAAATCTTACCTTGCAATACCTCTTCAAGAACAGATCGCGCCTCGGCATATAGCGCTTGCTTGATCAGGCACAGACACAAGTTGCAGGCCTTGTTGGCATCGGGGTCGATCTGCTGAGTTTTGCGGTATACGACCTCGGCAGCTGCATAGTTTGCTTGTTGCATGTAGGCCCAACCCAAATTTCCCTGCATTAGATGCATATAGGAGGCTAGCTTAGTACTATAACTAGAAGGGGTAATGCCATATATACAGAAAAAGTATAGAAAATTTCTATACAGAATGATGTAGTTGAATCTGCTTTTTTCACTTCAAAACCTAACACTCATAATGGTGACTCTTAATTACAAAAACATCATCGCTACATCATTTTGGTGTGGTTTTCCATCCAAATTTTCTAGAAGAATAGCATTGTCCTATTTAGAAAGGGGGAAGGGGCCAAGAGCAAAATAAAATAAAAATTACAAAAGTTCAGACAAGAATGGCAGCTCTTTCAGAATCATAATAGCTGAAATGACTGGTATTAATAGTAGTTTAGCACAAAAGGGATTTGATAGGGTACCAGTATCCTGGAAGTCTCTTGCTTGATGGTGACCTGGAACTTCCTTCTGTGGGAGCGAGCTGTCTTGGTAGGCTTTCCATTGAAGGCTTCTCCTTCGTAAATCATCCGAAGCTTCTGCTTCAGCAACTCGATTTGCTCCTCTAATTTCCCACATTTCTGAGAAAAACAAAGGAAGACTTTCACTTCAATATGTTCCATGAATAACTCAAATAAACACATAATAAGAAAATAAGGTGTATGTTAGAATTAATGTGTAGCTGGCTTCAAATTTTCTTTCATCCATCTTCCTGGAAACCAAACAGGTCACATAAGATTAAAACCTAGCAACCCACTTTCCTTAAACTTTTAAAAGAGGGGAATCACTTTACAATGTTATGCAAGGTCTAAAACCCATGCAAGATAAAGCCTAGTAGCTTTGTGCTATCAAATATATAAAGAGAAGCTACAAAATTTGATATGAAAATTATGAGACCTTGATGATTTCTCAAGAAAATGCAGAATTTCACCTAGGAAATATTTAGGTGCCCAAGCTAAACTTCATGCCATTTATCATATTCAAGGTAGCACTTGCACACACAATTTTCTTGTGTACAATGCAGACACTACCGTGACAACACATATGTAGTAAGAATTAGATCATTCGTTTAAATCCCAAAGTTCATTTACCATGTTCATGTGTTAATTTGAAGAGAGAATAAATAAATAAAAGAAAACAGATTTATCAAAAGCTCAAAACAATGTTAAAGTGATCAATTTCCATGACATGTCGAGTGCCTTAAAATATATATGTACATATATATAATAATGAATGAAAAACAGGGAAGCAACATTTCTCACAATTGCTAGTCATTGTATGTGTACCTTGTACAAGTCAATGAGGACATTGTCTAGTGATTCCTGAGCTTGCTTGGAGCAGCGGTCTCTAAAAGACTTAACAGCTTCAATTGCTTCTTCTGCCCTATCTTGTCGTTTCATGACCACTGCCATGTCTTTAAGGGCACTATCTACCCTGTCTCCATCATTTATTGCCTTCCAAAACAAAAATATGGCTGCATCTGGATCCTTCTCAACCAACTGAAGGAGCATGGAGGAAAACTTAGTCAATATGAATTTAAAAATAAGGAAAGAAAAAGAGATGCAGAATGCAACCAAACAGCATAACATCTTCAAATAGAGGTCCTGATAGCCCAA
Organism: Euryodendron excelsum; assembly: GCA_033060915.1. NCBI lineage: Eukaryota > Viridiplantae > Streptophyta > Magnoliopsida > Ericales > Pentaphylacaceae > Euryodendron > Euryodendron excelsum. The sequence goes on from CM065399.1 coordinate 18,646,332, forward strand.
TTCATTGTGGGTGGATCATCCTTCCACAAAAATATGGTTGTAAGCTGGATGGTGAAGAGGCACAAATTCTCATGTCCCATCTACATGACAAACTTGAAGCAGGCTTTTTAGGATGCACGGTGTTTCCAAGCATTTCCCAAATTGTCATTGTAAGAACCCAAAGCTTTAGGCAGCGTGGGATCTAAAACTGAGTACAGGATGAGGTGTAATGGATCAAGAGAAAATGCTACAATTCCAAATTGCCAAGCATACTCAGAAAGCGCACAATTACGACGTGGCATTTAATGAGAAAGTGCTTCAAATCATCGACAGCTTCAAATTTTAACAAAAATAACTAGATATTTAGTGTATTCCGTGTTTATCTCATCTTCATCCAAATTTACCAGCTAGCTACTTGAATTCAGTCTGGCGATAAATTTTCTGCATTTAATTAAGTCACCCCCCCCACCCCCCCACCCAAAAAATAATTAATTAATTAAAATTTCCTTTTTTCTCTCGATAGGGGACATTCCGGAGGCAGGTAGTTTACTTGTTATGTTGTTCATATCCCAATTCCAAATATGGGGTTCAAGATTGAAACTTATCAAAACCTCAAAACGTAGCACACATACACGAAAACTAGACAACATTATAGTGGCAACTAAGGGTTTTTTTCTTTTCATTTGAGAGGGAAAACAAAGCACAAACGTGGCCGCCAAAAGTAACTACCCACTTACCCTTCTTGGTTCTTTGCTTAGATTCCATGTCTGCCTTGCTTTGTTGTGCGATTGGTTTCCAAGTCTTCAGCAAGTAGACAAATACCCTAGCACCTCTCACTCTCAAATGGCTTATATCACTACTCTCTAAATTTAATGCAGAGGATAAAGTTTGAGAAATACGGGAAAATGGGAATATAATAGGGAAGAGATTTTGCTACTCTTACTCTCCATTTCTCTCATTGGGACTCTGCGGTTACAAGGTGCAGTCCATGCCCTTAGATAAATGAAGAGCAGACTTCAAATTCATAAATGAAACAAGGTCAAAAAAAAAAGATAAGACATAAGAAATAAAGTTTCTTACATCAGGACAATGAACCTTTTGCATATAGCAATATCTCTGTAGCATTATTGACACTATAGGGACTACAAAACTCCATAGTGGGCATGAGTAATTTTTTTATTCTTTGCATGTAGCTATGTGAAGTACAGGCTTTTCGAAAAGCTAGCTTCACGTGCTGCACTTTATCATGTCTACCACTAGCAAGATTCCTAATTAAAAATTAGTCTTTGTTGGTGGCAAGATCCATCTCCTTCATTGCCCGATAAAGGGTATGTACCCTCTGTTTGATTTTCTAAAGCCCCCAAAATAAGGAAGATCTAGCATTAGAATTAGTTGTCTTAAGTAACTCCATAATGCTAGCATACCCTTGTTGTAAGGTTTCAACAAAGCATTACAACTTTGGAGAACTACGATTCTTCTTCCATCACAAAAACACAGATTTTTTTTATTTTCATGAGTTTCTGTAGTAAAAGAGCATAATTCTATCCATTTTGTCCAGATCTAGTTTATAGGCTTCTGATAACTTTTTATTACCAGAACTTTGAACTTTCAACATTAGACTTGGCCTAAATGAAAGATTAGAAGGAAAAAAAACCCAAATCTGATGATGGTCGATAAATCCTGTCTTAGTTCTATCAACCAGGGTAGAAACAATTCCTGCTATTATAATTCTTGGGCTTGCTCCCATTACTGTAATAGCACATTTAATTATTGTCATAATTCTTCTAGGAGTCGAAGGTTTTCTCGATTAATCTCAATTACCAAGTTCTAGTGTAAAGTAATTCAATCCAGTAGTAACTTACGATTAGGCCATCCAAAATCCAAGTTTAGGAATTTTGATAAGGCATTTGAAGGATATCTCTTCGTGTTCCTTTCCTTTCTTGCTATTTCTTTTATCCTGCAAGGCAAGTCTTCAGGGAAAAAACAATTCTATTTATTCCAATAAAGAAATTCTTTTTCTCTTTCTTTTAGAATCATTTCTTCATCATTAATTCTTATATCAAGTTTCTTTTTTCAAAAATTACATAATCAGTAAGAGCACTGATGTTTTGTCTTAAAAACCATTTTTTTTTTCTTATTTCTTACTGCATACCAGATATTTTCAACAGGTCTTTCACTTTCTAGACGTAACTCATATTAAATCAAGTTCCAGATGTTCCAAATGGTACTTAAAGCCTCTACAAAACCAAACGGGGGTACCCACCCATTGTCAATTAAAACAGGAAACGGACCTCACCACCAGTGAATCTAACAAGTGGCAAACACAACAAAGTTCACAGCTTGAAGTTAGCTTTTCTAAAAAGCTTTAAGTCCACATGACTATATGTGAAACAAAGATAATATGTCTATTGCGAGGAGGATGCACACTATAGAGTCATGTATGTTCTATAGTGTCGATAATGCAAAACAAAGATAAGGCTGTAAACGGTTCATTGCGTTAAGGTAAGAACATCATATCTTATCTTATCTTATCTTTCATTTTAGTGTTTCAATTTCAAGTTTGAAGTTTGCTTCTCAAAAGCTCATTGACTACATCTTATAAGAGCGGAATCTTATTGAGAGACACAGAGAGTAAGAGAATAAAAAACTCTTCCATATAGTATTCTCTTTATTTATCAATGAAAACTGTTTGTTTTCTCTGTATCTCAAACAGTGTCGTCTACTAATAAAATTCCAAGAGGTCAAAGAGTAGTTATATAAGCCAATAAAGCCATTGAGAGTGAGAGGCGTTAGCTGTTTGTCTACTCATTGAGTCAGGGAAACCATTCACAATGAACAAAGCAAGTCGTGCATTAATCGTAATGCTGTACTAACATTAGGATCTTCTAATGCTAGGAAGAAATTTGGTTAGTTGTAGTAAATTGGGCCATTATACAAAGTAACTATAAATTCCTCCTATTAATCAAGCTTTTTTTATCAATTATCCATAACACAACACAAGACTGGGATAACTTTTCTCTGTGTGAATGAAGGATATATAATAACTCGTATTTGTCTAAAAAAACATAGTTATTGTTTTCATTACTCTTCCATCTCCTTCACATTAAAGAATGATATGTGAACAACATTTTCTTCCATATTTCCTACAGAAGTCCGTCCTTCACATATCTCTATTGTCATTTTGCCTTCGAGTTTGAAGATTAAATTGTTATAAATTTTATTAATATGTATTTTAGGCATTTTCAATGGAAGTTCAGGCTCTTCTAATTCATATTATTCCCTTTCAAGGTAGAAGGATCATTTCATCTTCATTAGAGATCTATTCTCAAATTGTGAAGGTTGTTCCCGTTAAAGCTTCTTCTAAACCATAAGAATCATCTAACCTTTTTATAATTCTCAATTCTTATTTTGTGGTCTATAGGGAAAAGACGAAAGCACAAATGAAGTAGCTTATGTTTCTTTTCATCCTCACAGCCTACTTTATAGTCGAATCTAGAGAATACGAACTAATTGCATTCTTCTTTTTGGTACATTGTGAGGCGCAGCTCTGATGCTTGATCTTAAGTCTTAGGTGTGGGTTGAATCATGACATAAAAGGCAAGTCGTCAATTGCAAAGTCAATCGAGTCATTCCTTGTCCTCTTATAATGATTCCTATGGCCTAATAGCATCTCCTATGTTGGTCATGTGATCTATGTCAGGGTATATACCATATTTATTTATCAGCTAAATTTTTGTGCGCTCAAATATTATATTTGTTCCCAATGGTCCTGTTTGCCAAATTTTCATATGTATTGGAAGATTTTTCATTTTTGGTCTTGAATAATTTTAATTCGTTTGGATCTCCCAAAAATCCAAATTCTCCAAATCTTTAATTTAATTCAATGAATTATTTCTATCAACTTAATATTGCTTTTCTTTACAATAACGTGATCTATTTCCTTTGGGGTTTTGAGCACCTTTTTATTTTTCTACATTATCTATATAATCACTGACATATTTTTGGTTTTCCTGAGTTTTACTCGAAGAAGCATCATTCAAGATATTATTTTCCCTTTTTGTATTTTTTTCTATACCATGTTCTATTTACATAAAGAAAGTTCCTATGTTTTTAATGAACTTCCTTTAATTGTCTCAAGAGAGGGGGGAAAAAAAACTCTCTCAACTCAGTTTAATATTTCAGTTACTATTTTGTTATGATTTTGCAAATATTTATAAAGTTTCATGTTTTACATCTATAAGTTTATTTAACAACTCCATGTTTAGTCAGCCATGGACTAACCACATATATATATATATATATTGGACTTCACAAGGAATGGGTCATGAGGAAGAAATAAATAGAAACCGGAGAATGCTGGCCTTCAATCTTTAGTCAACCCACTGGAGCATAAGGCCTTGCGATTGGTAAGCTAGTGATCACACATGAATAAATACTCATGATTCTTAATCACAAAAAACAAAACAGAAATTCAACTCATCACTCATTTCATATTAGATTGAACGGCCAAGAACAACCCATCAAGATTGATTATCCAAATGGGGTCTACCTAATCAACGGCCCATAACTATACTAAAATAATTTATTTCTTTCTTTTTCTAAGTAATAACTATATATAAATGTATATATTTTTGGGTGTGTGTGTATAGCTCTCACAAATATGAGAAAGGAGAGATCAGAATTTGAAACGCAGAAGAACTGCATAGAATTGAACTGTTGAGAAGGGTTGACACAAATAACAATTGAAAATGCAACCAAGAAAAAATCTTAAAATCATAAGTTCGAATGAGACAGAAATGTTTGTAAATGTAAATTCAACAAGATGAAAAAGCATTGTCATTACATATTGATATGTACCTGGACATGTTTGGCTCGAACATATGGGCTATCACCAGAAGGAAGCTTGTGAATGACATGATAAGAAGGCTCTTGTTTCTCTCCCTTTTTGGGGCTGCTAATCTTCAAACTCTCCTTCATATCTCCCTCTCTCTAAAATCTCTTTCTTCTCTCTCTATATGGAATGGGGTATCTAGCTTTCTCTCTCTAGATTTGGGCTGGTGAGAGAATTTTGGAGCTGGAGACCTCCAATGACGGGTCAGAGAGAGATGCTGATGAAGAAGTAATCCGGATACAAATGAACCTGGACCCGAAATCGCCCAGGTTCTTGTTTGTTGGATTTTCACCAATCACAGGACATTTTATTTGCCACGTATGCCTTCCACAAGGGATTATTCAGTGCTGCGATAGTCTAAACCACCACATGGCCTACTCCTTCGATCACAATTAATGAAATTTTTTTGAAAGATTTTACAGTTAAAATTCTTTTAAAAGTATTCCAAAAAGTACTTGAGGATTACAAGGTTTAAACTCTTAGATGAAATTGAATTCTTTAATACTATTTGAATCTTGAATTTAGCAAGAGAAATAAAATTACTCATAAATTTTATTTTGTTATGGATAACTGAACAAAAATTATATATTTTTTTTTTTTCTCATTTCCCAACCCAACAAAGTAAAAACAAAAAATTTTAACTTCTTTTAATTCACCTTCTTTTCCTATTTTTCTCTTTTCTTTTTATTTTGAAAATAAAATGTAAAAGAATAAAATCTTGAATAATAATACATGACTCTACATGTTTTACGATTCTCAATCTTGCCGTCATCATTCACCAGAATTACTAGTCCAATATGAGAGTTTTTAAAGGGGTGTTTGACTTGCTGGCTTATAAGCTATAAGTTAATTTCAAAGTCACCTTTAAAAATAAATTTTTAAAAAAAATGTAATTAGACATAAACAGTTTTTTTAAGTCACTTATCCAAACATAATTAAAAAAAATCATAAACATAAGCTATAAACTACTACATAAAATAAGTCCAAACATCTTCTAAGCGTTCTTTTTAGTTCTTTACTATCAGCAAAATAATAGCAATTTAATACTAAAGTTCTGTTTTAGAAAACATTTCTAAAGCCAAAAAAATACAAAGAACTTGTTTGGCAAACCGAAGAATCACAATTGTTAAGTTCCTTTTTTTCCAAAAGGTAAAGAAATTTTATTGAAGACACTAAATGGTCTATAGTGGTGTGCTCCGCATACACGAGAAAATTCATATCCTTTTTGCAGATGTTTCTTTTTCTTGGTTGGACAAAAACAAGAGCAACCACGGCAACGTTTTATCACAAACAGATAAAATCGGCCTTGAAATTACGATACTTTAATCTTGAATTTGTCAAGGAAATAAAAAAACTAAAACTATTTTTTATATTCGTTTATTATGATAACCAAACAAAAAAATAATTTTCACAAATACCTACTCATTTTCCTGACCCACATAAAAAAAAATATTTAACTACTTCCACTTCATTTCTTTTTTTTTTTTTCTATTAGTTTCCTTCTCCTTTTCTCTCACAAATTTAAGATCCAAATATAATATAAGGGCTACAATTTTCAAACTTCTCTCTCTAGAAATTTTACACCAAGAAGCAAATGCCTTTTCCTTCAAAGACTCTTTGACCTTTTATGCAAGACTTCTGAGTGTCATATCAAGATATATTAGTACATTCCCAAGTTGATGCTTTCCAAGCAAATGAAACAATCATATATATAGAGAGATCGAGAGAGAGATTAAAATTGTTTATATACAAAAAAAAAATGGAATAAAACTAGAGAAGGGTGGTGAAAAGAATTACAGCAAAAACAGAACCAACAAATGGCTCTTGACCAAAAGAAAGCAACCCAACCACACAAAAAGGCCTTCCCACATCCATATCACAGAGGAAAAGACACCAGAACCGCTTAGAGAGAATAACCAACTAGTTTGAAGCTCAAACAGTACTAATCTTTCTCCCTAATAAGTTTCGTCAACCATATAGCTTAAAGAGTAAACAGAAACCAACTCAAAACTGTGCCTGGTTTCCACCACCCCTTCCAAGACCGCCGATCCGTCCCCTTGCACGACCATAACCTCTGCCTCCACCTCGGCCTCCGCCTCTACCCCTTTCATATCCTGCGCCTGTTCAGAAAACCAATGCAGTAAATTAGTGAACCTATTATGCCTGCACGAGCATCACCGAATCTCAAATTGAACAGGTAACATGCATGACACAAGTGTACATTCAAGCTTATATCACAGAATTAAGGCTGTTCAAGAAACAGATAATCAGACTAGGGGAAGATGGCAAGTTGGCCAGATTAGATTCATTAGAACTGCGTTCTTTATGTCAGCACCAAATGCCACTTTATCAGACCCAAAGCCTGGATTAGCTGTTATGACCTTTATATGAGGTTAAGGTTCAGGAAGGCTGCCCCTTATGCCCTTGGCCCATTTAAGAATTTCAAACATCCAGCTGACCAAGAGTTACATCATTGACCAGCTACCTAGCTAAGAGAGACCTAGAAAGACGCTGAATCAAACCTATATTATGCCCTAAAGCATCATATATGTTAGGTATTATGTTCTTGTGTTAGTTGACAAATTCCGTAGACTAAGACACTTGTTTTTAATGCATTCTTATTCTCTACAATTTGTTTGTTAGATAGATGATAGATGTTATGGAGAAGTTTTGATTGTGTAAGTTGCTCAAACCAATGTTAAGGATAGTTAGGACAACATGATGAAGGTCTGGAGCTTCAAAATCAAAGTTCTACGGTTCTCGCTCAGGTATGGCTCAGGTTTGGTTCCAGCCAAATTCAGAGTTTTGGCCTAGGTTTTCACTCAGCTCTAGCTCCAGAATCAAAATTTCGGGCCAGTAAGTTTCGTTCAGGTCTGGCTCAGCTCTCGCTCCAGCGACCATCGACAGATTTGTTTAGGAAAGCTTCTTCCTAATGGTTTGTATCATGTATGTGGTCTTCAACTTCTACATAAAATTAAGCGCATAAACTTCAAGGGAGAGAGAGCCTACAGGATAAAATTTAGCAACCTCGAGTGCCTCACGAAAAACTCTAGAATCCCATGGTCTCTCCTTGGCAAGAAGAAGAACTTCAAATCTTCAATAACAAAGGTTAGTCTTGGTAGAGCTTCAAGATGGGTTTTCATGGCGTGGTTTTCATAATGGTTCAAGCATGGGAGAATGGTGAATCGATGTGTCTGTGAGCAAAATCAATTCAACTTAGATTCTGGGGTTTCGAGTTGGTATAATTGGAAGTTGTTCTTGTGAACTGTTTGTTAATTATAAGGACGGGGTATCTAGGTCCCATGGTGTTTCCCACTTTGGGTTTCCATGCAAAAATCGTGTGTTCATATTTGTTTTATTTTCCTTCCATGCGTTTTGAATTTATGTGTGATTGATTAGATTGATTAACTAGTAATAATCAAGCACACCTCCAAGTGAACGTAAATCCAAGTAGTTCGGAAATTTCAGTATACAATCCATATACAGACCATAAAGTACCCTACTTTGGCCATCTGACCTCTAACTTAAATTTTTCATTTATGACAGGTTAGCCACCACATTCACAGAACTTAAACTAGTTGGACCAGGGGAACCATATGTGCAGACATGTGAGGTTATATTCACAACTGCAGTACCAAACAAGCGTGCAAAACTATGAGTGCAACACACTCACATCTACTGTAAAAATTTGGTATAAATGAGAAAAACGAGATATTCACAGACACCAAACTTTTAATTATTTAGGAGGTACTCTTGGAAACTAGAAAGCAATCATGACAATAAAAACAATACTTACCATGAAAACCCCAGCCTCTGCCCCGTCCACCCCCTCGACCCCAGTTATAGTCATAGTTATAGTTGTAATACCCACCATTTTCTGTCGGAAGAATAAATTTGTCAGTTGACACAACTGCAGAAGCTGTCCAATATCAACAAGATAGATGAAACCTTTCAATGCTATCATTGTCAAAACAGTATAAACAAAAGAAAATAGGAGGAACAAGCAACCACCGCACCAATACCTGGGTTGTTCCCATACCCACCCCTGCCTCGACCTCTTCCTCTGCCTCTACCACGACCTCTTCCCCGACCATACAAACCTAGACAATCAAATGTAATACAAAAATTAAAATTTTAAGAACTTAAATAGCTGCAGGCTTTTCAAAGCACCTTAACCAAAAACATGGAGAGGCTGCAGTTGCGTTCCTGCATAGAACCAAAGGGGAGAAGGGAGGGAGGAAGGGTCCCAAATTAACGAAATAGTTCCCATCTGTCCAGAAAAGTAGTCTCATCTGGATCAGCAGCCTCCAGAGGCATTTTTTTTTTTTCTTTAAGTAGCCTCAGCAGGCATTTTTAAGTTGGAAAACTTCTTCTCTGAGGACCTGACACATCACCTTCATTAGCACTAGCAATTGGATGATGTGCTTGTCTTGGTTGTTGCTGCTGTTGCTGATACTGATGCTCTTCTTTTGGCTGCTCTCCATTAGATGGAGCTTGGAACCTATTCAGACAGAATTTCCATACACTAAGATCTTAAAGGGTCGCAAACTAAATTATCTTCAGAGCATTAAAAAAAAAACAAAGAAAAATCATTGCACAACAATGGACAAAATGAAATAAATCATTTCAAATCAATTTTAGACTATCTAATCTTACCCTGGAGAATTGTTGTCCAGTTCAGTAGTTGACAGAGTAATTGTAATCAGTGAGACTTGGCGATTAATCTCCAACCTACAAAGGTAAACTACTACAAGTAAAATCAAGTAAATGTCAATGAAGTAGGTATTATGCGATATTCAAAAGAATTACAGGGATCTTACGTTTCAAGTCCCTCTTCAATGGGTTCCCACACGTCAGTTATGCGTGTTGAGCTGATAGAAGTTTCTTGGTACAGCCCAGGGATTCTCTTCTGTTTTTTATGCATGTCAATATATGTGATTGTGGGTTCCCTTCGTGTGGATAGAAATATAAATAATTGATACAAAGGAAATTTGTGTAATGCAACACAAACCCACCTTTATAATTTCTGCAATAGCCACTGTCTTACTGATTGCCTGTCCCATCGCCTTCAAGAGAATCTCCCTAGCCCGTTTTTCCTGAACATAACACCAGGAATCAATACATTTGAATACCAGATAATTCTAGATGTTGATGGCACTGACATGCCACCCCCACATAACTAAACAAGACAGGGCACAGCTCATTGCATTACGAATAATTCGACGTCAAACCATAAATGGAGCAAACCTCCCCAAGAAAAGTAGCTAGCAGAGGGGAGGCCAACATGGAAAAGTGAAGCAGAAGCATGTAATCAACCATGGACTCCATTAGTACAATATCCCCTCACTTGGAAAAGGATAACACAAACTCCCTATGAAGTAGCTAGGTATCAGCACCATACAACAATAACACAATTTCTGTCCTGATGTCCAATGCATGCAAGGCACTACTATAAACCCCAAGCTCCAAAGATAATAAAACTTAAAAGCCATGCTCATATTACAATGGAACTCTATGAACATACTGCTTTCTTAAATCATCACAAGGAAACTTCCAGAACAGGGAACAGCATCGAGGATTATCAAATATCAATAAGGCCCCAGGACAATTTACAGAAACATAAAAAACTGTTATACATGTCATGACAGATTCAACAGAAAGGCTGGACTCAGTCAACCTGAGGTGAACAGTCAGTTGGGCATGTGCTCTGACACAACATACAGCAAGTTTCTGGACCTAGCAAACAAACTAATTCTTAATACACCTCTGAAGATCACATTTAATGATGGCACTTCATCATAGCATCCAAGCCGATGTTGGTATAAGCATGGAAAAAATAGCTTTCTAGATCAAAAACAAGTATAAAAGACATGTAAATTGTTATTCAAGGTACTTAAAAATCTTTAGGCTCAGAGATGATTTGACAGACAGGAAATTTAGAAATCCTACAGACAACAAAGTGGAGAATCACATAAGATCAAGCATGTATATTCACTCACATCAAGACTGCATTCCTCAGTTACCAGAAAAATCAATTATACAATACCTTCTAAATGCTGCTCTTAGAAAATTATAAGACCTTGGGCTGTTTCTTAATTCATTTTGTACGAAGCAGACCAAGAATGTATTAACGTATATTTAGCTTGATCCTGCTACAGACAGCCTCCCCTCATAGAAGGCTCCTGCTATAGACAGCCTCCAAAAGCTCACTGTAAATTATACATTTCCAGAACAACAATGGCATCTTTGTCTCCCATACTTTTTGGAATTGAACAGCATATCCTGACTCTAGTACTACACTCTGCTGGTAGCTGCTTATGCTTTTTTTCTTTCTTTTGTGTGTGCAAGTGCACGCACGTTGCTACACTTTTGGAGGCTGTCAAAAGCTCACAGTAAATTATACATTTCCAGAACAACAATGGTATCCTTGTCTCACATACTTTTTGGAAGTGAACAGCATATCCTGATCCTGACTCTGGTAACTACACTCAGTTGATAGCTGCTTACGTTTTTTTTCTTTCATTTGTGTGTACGAGTGCCCGCATGTGTGGGTGGAAGGGTCGTTGTGGGTTTTTTTTTTTTTTTTTTTTTGAAGAGGGGGGGAATCACTCTTTTTTAATCAAAATGACGGGGTTTTGATAAACTCTCTTTTTTTTAATCTCTCGTACTATATCGATCCTTCCACTTGTGTCTCCTAGGCCAGTTGACCCTTTACCAAACCAAATAGGCCAAGGCTCACGCATACACACACTAAGAGAGAACTTTGCACATACAACGATCACCCCTCACCCTCCCTTTGATTGTACAAAATTGGTAAGTAGCCCATCACTACCTATCAGGAGAAGAACCAAGAAACCACATATTTAGCAAATGGTTAAAATTCATTAGCTATTGAGAAGAAAAGGACTTGAAGCAACAGGTGGCATCCTTATACACACACAGGATAATGTAAAAGGATACATCAAGTACAGAAACTTTCCGCTTATATCATCACCAAAAATACATCACATAAAACATATTTGAATACAATAGTACCCCTGTGTCTTCAATCTTCCAATTATTTGATACTCTTTTCAAATGCAATTTTTTTTAAGAGAAAAATGGTGAAACAATTTTAATATTTTAAATTTTAAACTAAAAGTAAAATATAGCGAGCAGTGGAACAAATCGCTTCACTGAAATCTTAATCAGCATGGCCTCGTCCTTCATGTTCAATTAGGCAACTGAAGGAACACCTAGTTGACCTTATGAGTGCCCACCAAAACTAACCATCCATACTTCATAACCATTATTAGTTGAGAGGGTGCATTTTTTTCTTTTTCCATAATAAAAATAATCAATTCCCAAGAGTAAAATAAATACACAAAAAATAGGCTGTTCTTTGGGAATAAGAAATTCAAAAACTACCAACAAATGTGATTGAACAAATGTATCAAACACTGTAAGTGGTATAAGTAATAAAAAGGAATGAGCAGCTTCTCCCCCACATATCAGTATAAGAGCAGCTTACAATCATTCTTGACACTCATCTTCAACATAGATAGTCCACTGGGGTAAGAAAATAGAGAAACCAACAAAAATTAAAGGAGAAATAACCAGGAGTGCCAGAGTTTAAAGGAAAAAAACAACAGCTGGATTTCAATGAGATTCAAGAAAGATATTCTTAACTGATTCTCTTTAATAATTATTTATAGCAAAAAGACAGTCTACTTGTGTCAATAAAGGAAACTACCCCAACACAAGTTAGGTGACTAACATGAATGACCAGGGACTTGAATATAATTTAAGTATCCTACCAGCAGTCTCTAATAGAAGACTAAACATAAAATATTAACATACAAGACTAATTTTTCATAATGGGGCTGGTTTGCCTAGCCTCTAGGATGGCCTGCATTATCCATAAACCTATTGTGCACTCATAAAGAGAAGCCCTAGTCAAAGATCAAAATAAAACAATAAAGGTATTGAGGGGCGTGGTTCTATACTCCTATCCATAAGTATCCACAAAAGACTGATAAGAAATAATGAAATGATTAACTGAATTAGCAAAAAGCACTCGCATTGACCGAGATCTATTAGACATGCAAGTATCAAGAAGTAGCAAGGTAATATCAACGGAAATTGTGGGCATGTTAACCTATTAAGCACCACCCCAACCCCAAAAAGAAATACGATACAGTAAAATAAATCTCCTTTTAATTTGAGCAACCCAAGAAATTGCAGATTGTCTTTGCTGTTCCCCTTTCTAAATGGTCTCACATCGATCCCACAAACTTCAGATTTTGTACACTCAGAATTTCCTATCAATACACCACTCCGTTGCAAATGTCCTCACCAACAATTCCACACACACCCCTACATCACTACATGCTTGAATTCATTCCATGTCATTCCGATAATGTTCATCCTTCCTCAATATCTCTCTTATATGAAAATTTTCTGAGATTCATAATTTATTGACCAACCAAATGTAAGGTTTTAACAGTTCAAGGCACTCAAAAACTCATCTTTCCACACAGTGATGTGTTGACAAAGAAAGAGAGACAGAGATAGAGGTTAACCGAAACTACTTTACAACTAAAAAAATATAATTAATATATTCAAGTTCTTTAAATACTGTGGCATTAGAATAAATATATACCATCCAAATAAGTTTTATGGCATTTCTTGCCACCCGTATACGTTGCTTATATTGGGACCAAAAAAGTTGCCTAGTAACAAGTACAAATTTTTCAACAGAAAATTTATAATAACTAAGCCTTCGTAATGGTTCCATGCATGTATCTACTACTTACCTTAGGATCTCAATTTAGACATCCAAAAAACATGCGCACAAAAATGAAAACACCCGACTTTCATTTTGGTTGCAAAGAAAAAGTTGTAAAGGAAAAGAAATAAATGTTTCAAGTCTTAGAATTCTCATAACTCTGGGGACCCAATTAAAAATTAAAAACAAAAACTCTATATAACTTTCAGTATTACGACGACTTATATTAGTGAAACTAAATTGATAAGCTCTAGAAAAAATCTACTTTTATTCTTCTTTCCCTGTATTTTCTCAGGAACCAAACAGAGAACAGCCACAAATTGATAAACACGAATCACTATGCAGAGAAAAAGGTATCAAAATTTTCCGTACTAGGATTTTCACACCCAATGGAACAGGAACCCATTTCATAACAGAAACTATTACACTCACTCATCTTAGTTTACTTAAAATTAATTATCTTTCGTATTACCAAAAACAATTAGAAAAAAAATTCCAGAACTCCATTTTCTGTTACAGCCCAATATTTTCTCAGGAACCAAACAGAGAGGCAACAAACCCACAAACACAATTCAATTCATGAGTAATTTTAAAAGGAGTATTATTACCTGAAGAAGACTGGTGGCATAGCTAATGTAGTTGCGAATAAGACCCTGGGCTGTGATTCTGATCTCGTTCTCGTTTATGGGCTCTCCTGGCCTCGGCTTCTCTACTCTCTGGTACCTATCCATCACCCCCAAACAACAATAAGAAGATGGGCAAAGATTGACGGTTAAAACCCTAGACCAGCACAGCTATTTATGTGCGCGCGCTGGCGTTTCCAGAGAACAGAGGACCAACGAGAAACATCAGTTTTATATATACGCACGCGTGTATATATATGGGTGTGTGTCTGTATATAACGGCACTTGGCATGATTGTTGTGAGATTCACGTTTTTTTAATGTTTAAGAGCGGATTTAGTTAATTTTACGGAGTTTTTTTGGATTGCTTCCTAAAAAAAAGTTATAAGGCATAAGTTTAAATTAATTTAAAATATTATTTTTTAAAATAATTTTTTAAAATTTAAATTAGTTTTAAAAAGCTATTTTTTTAATAGAGTCAAATACAATTTAAAAAAATTATAAATTTAAATCATAAACTAATAAAAATTATATCCAAACACCCTCTAAAGCCAAAACTTGTTAGTATGCATAAACAGCCTTGTACAGTGACGAAAACGATAAATAAAGTGTGAATCTCATATTTTGTACAAAAAAAAAACAAAATTCTAACATCAGACATGCTACATTAGTTAGGTCTCATCTCAAATTATGGACGCAGTTGATGTGACATACATCAGCCCACTCCGAAAGCTCAACTGATGCTAATAGTGTTTAATAAGAAAAATATTAGCATCAATTGTTAGTGATTATCACTCACCAATTAATGTTAGCTATCTTAGTTAAAGCCCACCAACTAATGTGTGGCTACGTTGAGGTGACACCATTTGCTAGCATTTTATGACCACCAGCAACTGATGCTCACACCTCTCAACAATACACGCTTTACTTGGTGACACATATATGTTAGCACGACCGAGTTTTAAATTGTAATGGTGACAAATATTTCGTGCTACCTCATTAATTAATGTTTATTATCATTAAAACTTTACAACAAGACCATTAAATACGTCAAATGAAGAAAAAAACATTACGGAAGTACGAGATTTAGGTACTTTCTTTTGGCAAAAAGATGTTTGTTATTTACTAAGAAAGTATTCGAGTTAGTTTGTGCGTATCTCGACTAATTGTAAAATTTGTGCAGTTCATTATCTCATATAAATCAGGTAATTATTACCTGAACTATTTTTAAAAGGTTATGAGTTCTAACCAACTGAGCTAGTCCAATTGGTTGACATAAAGATGTTCATTTTAGGTGTTTGTCCCACAAGAGTGTGTCATGTCATCTTGCATTGGTATTTAATTCATAGTTACCAAAATGAGAAGTGAAAATAAAAAATGTTACGAGAAATAGAAGTAAAAAACACGACAAAAAAACATAGGGGGAAACGAAAAGTGAGAAATAATTAAGAAACTTAATAGGAAACTTTTTCGAAACTTAAAGGAGATTTTTAAGAAACTTAGAGAAGACTTTTAAGAAACTTAATAGAGACTTTTAAAAATTTATTAAAAAACTACACGAATAATTTTATAGATACTTAATTAGAACTTAAGGGAAAAAAATGTATAAAAATTAATATTTTTAGTTTTCGAAACATTTTTCAAGAGTTTTTCCTAAATTTTTCAAGAGTTTTTATTAAGTATTCCACGAGTTTATCAAACGTTTCTCAAGAGTCTCCGAAATGTTTCCTTCATGTTTCTTGAAATTTTCAAAATGAGTTTTGTACCGGTATCGAAAATGCATTTCTCCCTCAAAAATAAATTTTCCTGTAACTATGATTTAACTATTTCCCTAAGCTTTTTTTTTAAACTATGATTTAATTATTTTCCTAAGCTTTTTTTTTTTTTTAGGAGTTGTTTGGGTTAGTGATTCTATATTCAGACTGATACCAATTGTGGTTGGTTTTAGGTTTTGTATATTTACATTTAGGAATTTTTCTTTCTCAAAAAAAAAAAATTACTTAGTATGTAAAATCACGAGTATTATGTTTTTACTCAAGGTCGGCTCAAGACAATTTGTGACCTAAGGCGATAATTTTAAATAAGGCCTTATATATATATATATTTAATTATTGTAAAAAAAATTGAGTTAAATATGTTACTGTTAAAATTAACTAGTGAATTGATTTTAAACTTTTTCTTATTGTAAAAAAAAATGGAGACATTATATAATATTTAACTATAACATATAAGGTTTTTAAAAGTCTACGATTTTTTAAATTATTTTGTACAATTGATTTTATTGGGTGAAATCAATTTTTTTTTTTAAAAGTCAACTAAGGTAGTTGATTTTCGGTCTTCTTTTTATAGTTCTTTTTTTATTTATTTATTTGGATTGGGCTTTTTGTTCTAGAAAAATTATAGAACAACTTAATTATAGCATGTAAAAGTTTAAAAAATTAGAGCCTTTAAAATTTCATTTATTTGTACAATTTGTTTGTTAGTTAAACTTGTATTTTCTTTTCAGTAAAATGTGATTTTTGGGCTTTTTTTTTACAAACTTTTTTTTTTTTTTTATCTACATTGAGGCTTTTTTTTTTAAATGTTGAGAAACTATAAAAAATTTTAAAAATTTGAGGCCTTCAAAATTGGGGGCCTAAAGTAGCTGCCTCACTTGCTTATAAGGTTAAGTTGGCCCTGTTCTTACTAGTTTTTTGTTTTTAGCAAACGCCTAATGGTCAAATTAGGCATTATACAATCATCATACACTTGAATTTTTTTAATCTCGAAATTTGACCTAATCAGATCAGATGGAACAATCAAATATCAACGTTCTCTTTCGTTTGAATCCACTAGTTCTTAGTGGATCTAGGCAGTTCGATAGCAGGTATATTTGTATATGTTTTTCGATATTGTATTTCTTTTTTTGTTAGTAGAACAGTCTTAGTTAAAGGAAAATAGGGATATGGCACATGTATAAATTGTTTTCTTACATTTGTCCAATTGAAAGGCGAGCTCGCGAAAACCTGTTGAGGTCGACGTTACGGTTAACTTACTCGGTTCATTTATTTGAGTATTTTCTTTGATATGTGAAAACAAATTTTTGACAAATATGTTAGCACAATGGTAAATGGATTATCGATAAATTGTGGAGTAGCATGGATAAAAACATCGTAAACGACAGTCTTTTTAGGTGATTAGGATAAATATTAGTTATTTGGCATGATTTTATTAATAAGTGATCACGACAATGAGATTATATAATATTACTGTTCTACTGAATAACCTGTTCTATGCTATGGGAAGGTGGCACATTTACTCACCGTACCCAACCAAAAAACATAGCAACGATCTAGATACATATTATCATCTAAAGAAATCTTACAGAAACAATATACAAGTGAGGAATTCAGTCTATTGTAAGAGGCCCTTCAAGCTTTTGAGCATCGACAGATTCTAATTACGGCAAAATTGTTTGTGAAAGGAAAGCCTTATAACATTTTCCCAGCTCTTGAGTTTGTTCTAACACCTTTGACAATGGCATACATAATAATGTTTTCCTTTGTTTTTCATAACGAGGAACTTCATCAGGGTAGGCCACATTGGACCCGTTTCTGTTGAGTAAATCACGAATAACTGTAATTATCTGCAAACTATAATACCAAATTAAGTTCGCAACACGTTGAGTGAAATTCAAACTTAAAATTTCTGCGTTTACAGTTCATAACTCTTGTTCTTCTAATTGTATTGTTGCCCTTATTATCAAACAATGGATTAGGACTCTTTTTACAGGCTTTTTATTTGAATTTTGCAATTTTTTAAACAAAATTTTTAGTTTCGGTTTTGAATTTTTAAAAAGAAAGTCTAACTGAAAATTGATTCCAGTTAAAAAAAAAAATCATAAAAAAGGTACTGATATCAAACAAAGCTTTAATTTTTTTTTGCATGGCCGTGGAAAGTGATTTATTGACGCTGGCTCTTGTTAATTAAGATACTAAACTCTCATTAAACCCCACGAAAAAGTTGATATCTACGATGAATTCCCAAGGTGGATAAAAATTATCCTTTCCGTAAGGGTAAATCTTTGCCTCTACAACGGTTGGGACAAAGGTCACGATCCCCCGATTAGGTACTATACTAAGTTATTATTTTCACAAACTATACTCAGCTCAAACTCGTGTTCTCAAACTTAATGATTTAAATTTTCAATCGCCTCTTTTTATTTATAAATGCCCGCCTTCAAAGTCAAAGGAGAATACAAAACTATCAGTACCAAGGCTTAAATTTTATTTTAGGAAATTTTACTTCATATTATTGATCCAAATATACAACTCAAGGGGAGAGTGAATTGTATTTCTTGAAATTAATCATAAATTATGTAATTAAAAACAAATAAAGTAATTGAATAGTAACTAATCAAAGTATGAACAATACAAACAAGTTATAAAATGCAAGGAAGAAAAACAGAGCCAAATGAACATTAAGATTAACCAAGATTTAGCCACAATGTGTGACCTATGTCCTTACCCTCAAAATTCTCTTGAAAACTCTTTCACTGTGTAAAAGTCATTTACATAGCAGGTGTTAGTTACCCAAGTGTCCAACTAGCTTTTTATAAGAGTTATTCATCAAATTTTCAATGACTCAAGTAATTTTGTGTAAAGTTCACGCAAACTTATAAGTGTTTTTACCAAAAACATTTAAACTCACAAATTTATAAACTCACCTAAGTGAAATAAATGAGATTTATACTATGAATAACTCTCGTAAAGAGTAAATAAGCAAGTGTAAGTTCAGCAATCAACCCTGATAATTCAGCAAAGAGAATATGGGTCAGGGCTCAGAAATTTCAGCTTTGATCTTTGATTTAATACTTAAATCCATGGATTCTTGTATATAAATGTTGTGAGAGTCTTATATATATAGTTGTGTATTGATTATAGATATTGGTTATGGTTGAGAGTACATTAAATGCAAGATCGAACATGTAGAACGTTCCAAAAACTAGCCGTTGCAGCCAATGTGTCAACCCTTTTTCTAAAAGAGTCAACCCTTTTTATTCTGGTCCTTAACTCTCTATCCAAATGTGTCCATCCCTGATGAATAGCAGTCGACCCTTTTTTATTTTCACCAAATTTCAACAAGACTCTGTCTAAATGTGTTAACTTATGAGAAACGATGTATCAATCCTTTTTGGACCTTCTTCAAAATTTTGCATTTAGACTAATGTGTAGACCCCTGAAATAAAGGTGTCGATCATTTTTCTATTCAAACTCTGGTCTAATATCATTGTCTCAATGCGTCAACTCTTGGAATCCATGGGTCGATTCTTTTTATTAAGTGACTTCAACTTTTGTAAGTTTTCTCCAATTTTCTTCAAAGTTTTCAAACTCTTCAAGAGTCATCTAATTTAGGCTTCCAAAACTTGAAATGACCTTACGAAAGTATGTTGGTCTTCAAAAATACCTTCAATCTCTTCAATATGGATTTAATCCATGTTAATCTCTTGTAAAGTTCTTCAATTAACATAACTTCTTCCATTGATCTAAAACTTCTTCAAACCTTTAAATAGAGCATCCAAGTTTTGTGATCTTCTGATGCTCTATTCTTTCAAGACATTTTCAAAATCTTCAAAGTGAGTTTCAATATCTTGTGTAGATATTCAGCAGATCTTCATCATCTTTGATCACCTTTAATCTCTTCGAGATGAGATTATGAACATATTATTGTTGAAAGGTCTTTCACCAATTAATTATCATTGCTCAACAACCTTCAGCAAACTTGATAAGTTTTTCAATACACAAGATCCTCAATGTCTTAATTATATCAAGTTTTAAGTCATAATTTAAAGAGAGATTAAGGTATAATACAATTTGCATATTGATTCTTGACACAATATTTTGTTATTATCAAAATCAAAGCATGAAGTAAGCAAGTACCTCCTCAAGTTTCAATCACTTGGAAATCTTTCTCATAACTTATATTGAAACCCATTATTCCCCGTTATTCGAAAAATTAATTGATATGTTTTGCATTCTAATTCCTTTTGGGTAACTCGAAGAGAGATATGTTTTTCCTTCTATTAGGCTTTTGTCAAGTGCCGATGTATCTTAATGAATACAACCAAACAATGCCCTTGTAACTTTATTAAAATGCAAAATGATCTTTACAAATGTGCGATCAGGTTGGGGTGGTGGTGTTGTATGATGGTGACGATTGATGATGATCTTTGAAATTTTAAAATTTCTCTTTAATATGCATATATAAATGATTTGATCAACCAAACAAGATATAATTTCAAGTATGGGTAAAATGTCAATCTCCTTATTTATTGGGTTAGGTGATAGTCACATTGACTATTTTTGATCATTTTTGGTAATGGAAGAAGACAAATGGATTACATTAAAAATTTTGACAACTACGAGGTTAACATGGTTACATTTGGAAAATAAGTGACAAAATCAAATTTTGGAGTAAGGCTAGCATGAGCCTAAAATGTTTGGTCTAATTTTTTATGCTACCAAATGTGTAAAATTTTGATAACTATTTTCAAGAAAAACATGTTTTTTGTTTTTTTTTTTTTTGATATATTAGAGGGTCAAAGTCTTGATAGACGAGAAGGGTGAATCGAACAGATGACCACATGACATAGGTGGGGGCAATAGCGACGATACTACTAGTGGACTAACCTCGCTCGTCAAGAAACCACGTTTTGTCCAAACAAACTGAAAGTTAATTAGAAGATATTTTAAAAGGTCTAATTATAACTTGATTTGATCTTATATTTTGTTCTCTCTCTCTCCAACCTACCCCTTTGGCACTGGTCGTTGGCTTGGAAAGTCCACCTATAATTTATGGATAATGCTATACAATCAAAAAATTCATACAGAATTTATCATCAAAATGATGTGACTAAGTTGTAGACTTATCACTTTAAAATAAAAAATCTACCAAAATGCTTGTTTATTATAAAACTGCCATCATCACATTATTCTGGTGTAAAATTCTGTATAAAAATTCTAGAAGAATAGCATTTTACATAATTTATATAGCTTAAGATTACATTTTATGGCCATTTGAAATTACAGACCGTGGTTGGAATGAATGTTTGAAGCATGGCTCGGCTTGCAAATTTCGTATGAGCTATTGAACTTTGTTATTAGGGATGTAATATTGTTCATATTGTTAAATATTACAAGTTTTTAAAGGGAATACTGAAAAGATTTAAATTCTAAATTTTATAAAAAAAAATACCCAACTTGCTTAAGGGGTGTTTGAACGGCCAACTTAACAACCAGCTTTTTAAAATGGCTTTTTATAAAATTGTATAAAATTATAAGTGATTCTTTTAAGTGAAAGTTTGATAAATAGGTTTTTTTAAGTGGTTGATTTAAGTGGCTTTTTTTAGGGTGAGCCAAACAACTTTGAAAAAATAAGCTGTAAGCTTAAGGCATAAATTAGCAAAATAAGATATGTTCAAACACCCTCTAAGTTACCACACCATTTATATTTGAGTTGTGATATAAATATATTATTGTAAATATATAAAACTTGAGTTATCAAAATTTAAGAAATTAAACTAGCCTTTTTTTTTGTTGCTAAATCTAGAAATACATTTTAATTATAGTGGATGACAATTCCAAGAGGACAAAGAGTAGAACATATGTCTCTTTTATAGTTTATTGAAGGAGTAATCAAAGAAATTATTCAATGTCCGCGGATTGTCGTGTCACTGTTGTTTCACTTTTCACAAATATGATGGTCTCGTAGGTGTGTTTAGATCACTTAACACCTGCTCATTGTATTTATGAGATATGCATGGGTGAATTCAGTAGCAACTTCAAGAAAATTTCTTAATGGGCCGGGGTCATGCAAAAATTTAAACATAAATTCTAAAAATATTAAATAAAAAACCAATAATATATAGTTGCTAATTTTTTTGGTAAAAAATATACAAATATAAGTACTTTTTACAATTGTCCTCCAGGATTTCATTTTGCCCTCATGCGAGAATTTCATTACTATCGTGCACTTGAAGATATTTGCAATAACAAACTGTCATATTATTATAAATTCAAGAAAACAAACTAGCTTTTTAACTGATTCAAAAAATTTTAGCGAAATAGATTATATCACAAAATTACTGAATCTTGAGGCAGAAATTCACACTCAATGTTAGACATAAACTAACAAAATAAGCTAATTTTTTGAAAATGAGGATACAAATTCAGCAAACTAGAAAAGAGAGAGAGGCTGATTGACTGCTTCAATGTCTTGAGAAGGGCAGCTACCATGTGAGAAAATAGTGGTTATAACGGTGGTACCACGTTGTCATGCTGATTAGTACAGTAAGCTAATAATACAAAGTTATATGAGTGTTTGAAATTCTAATCACCTTATTTTAGACAAGAAAAATTAAATTTTAAAGTCTTAACACTTTTGATGATTAGATTTCAAACACTTATATATGACTATATGTTATTAATTTATTATACCACATCAACATGATAACGTGGTACCATCATTGTACCAAATATTTTCTTCTACTATGGGTCAAAGTTAATGGGTTAATGGGGTCAAGTTGTAAACTTTTAAAAACGAATTACAATAGTAAAATTTTACTATTATTATTTTTTGAAGCTTTGATGGGTCAGCAGACCGCACCAGTCAAACCGTGGCACCGCCCCTCGGCGGACTTACTCTAGGGCCATGGGCTTGTCCTCCTATTTTTCAAAATTTTCTTTTAGTCCTTATATATTTTTGTATATTTATAACATGTTATAATATATTGATCTATTTAAAATTTAAAATTTTGTACCATAATTCCTTAAATTTGAAATTTTTTTAACTTGGCCCCCTTTTCACGAAATTCTTGGGTCCTCCCTTTGAGAGATAGAGTAAGGATGTGGCGCTCCAAAATGACTAAACAGTTTTTCTGAGTATTAGAGAGGGAGTGACAGTTTATACCAAAATAATAATAATAAACAATAAAATAAAGAATAAAAGAAAAGTAAATAACCTAACACTTGATAATTTTAATGAGAAGTACTTAGGGATAACCACAACGGTCATTCACTCTTCACCTGATGGTGCTCCACATCAGTTGAGTTTCACCAGTAGTGAGTGGATTCTAATCTATACTATATATTATAGCAATAAGTTAGAAGGTCTATGAAGCTAAAAGTTCTAATTCAATTTTTTCAAAATTTTGATATTTTTAAAAACATATAATACATATGTCATACTATTATTGGTTCATTTTAATTTACTTATTTATTTTAAACTTCATAAATGCTATATATTGATAGTTATGGTAATATTTTAAAATTTGCTTTAATTATAATTCTCCTAAAGAACCTTTATTAATCATCCATTGACAATTATGGTAATATTTTTAAATTTTTTTTAATTATAATCCTCCTAAAGAATCTTCATTAGTCATAAATTAGATTTTAAATTTCTAAAATAGAAAGAACAAGTGTCATTAATTTTTTAGCACTTTGTTATATACAAGATACATGTAACAAAATACTATTGGTTCTTTTTAATTTTTTTCTTATTTCTTCTCAATTTTTTAAATATTATCCATTGATTGATATGATAATATTTCTAAATTTTCTTTAATATGCTCCATCCAAAGAAAATGATATCTTAAAGCTATAAAATAAAAATAAAACATGTAATAAAATTAGGACAAAGATTTCCTCCACCCTAGATTGGAGGAATTCATTCTATGAAGTGTACGTGACAGCACATTAAGCTGCCATATATAAAAATTGTATTAATAATTTTATTAAACAATTATTAGATTTTAGCACTATTTATGGGATTACTATGTTGTAAAAGATACTCGTCAAATAAAAAATATAAATATAAATGCATAGGCAAATAGTACGCTGCAACATATACAAGTCAGAAGGAATTCCTCCAACTTGGATTGGAGGAAATCCATATTCATAAAATTATCATAATTTTTTCATTTTTATGGTCTCTCTAAAAAATTTTTTCAAGAAAATAACTATAAAAATTAATTTTTCGAATAGAATTGTAAAGAAATTATTAATTTTTTAATCTTACTTTTTTTTCAAATAAAATATTTTTATTTTTTTCATAATATTTACATAAAAATAAATTGGATGTAAAAAATTTAATTGTAATAATATTATTTTACCTGAATAATAATACTTCAACTTTTTTTTTTTGGTCTTAAGACGCTAATATGATTTCATTTTATTTTGTGACTTTAAATGATGAATGATATAACTATTTTGTAACAAAATTGAATTTCATAATTAAATTTATTGATTTTAGCTTGACCAATATTTTTAAGTTTAACTTACGCAAGCATTCGTAATTTATGCAAGTATAATGGGGTGTTTGGACGTAGCTTATTTAGTAATTTATAGCTTATGCTTATAACTTTTTTAAAATGTGTTTGGGTGAGTGGCTTAAAAAAACAGCTTATATCTAATCACGTTTTTTGAGAAAAATTATTTTTAAAAGTAGCTTTTTTAAAGTAGCTTATAACTTATAACTTATAGATTACAAGCAGCTCACCTAAACACCCCCAACAACTACGAAAATTATATTGGCCGAGTCTAACTATGAACACATGACAAAGTAATATTTTTTTAATAGGTAGTTTTTAAAATTTTAAGTAACTATTTTTAAAAGATGATTAATAGACTCATAATAATATTTGATATAACTATACTCATGTATGGAATTATTAATGGTAACCATTTTAAATACCTAAATTTCTAAATTTATGATTTAAGTAATTTTCTTTATTAAGATAAATTTTAAAATTAAATTTACTAAGCATATTAAGTAACTAATGATAAATTAAGTCTCTTTGACTTTAAAATAAAGAATTATTTTTAAGTAAAAATTTTAGTTTTGAATATCTATATATGCATATGTGTATCATTGAATGCACTCAATAGAAAATTCATCTAAATATATGACTTATACATTTAATCAATGTAACTCCTGAATCGGAGAAAATTGAATTTTTATTCAACTAATAGTAACTTTCCTACTATCAAGACTATTTTACCTACAATAGCAGCACAGTGGAGACCTAAAAATATTGTTAAGAAACGGTTAAACTAAAAGTTCATTAATTTTGAAGAGTCAAGATAAAAGTATGTGAACATAACAAACAATAAAAATTTATTCACCTTAGCAAATATTTTAAGAGAAAAAAATAATTTTAAAATAAATTTTAATGTAAAAAAAATCACTTTAAAATATTCGCAATTCGTTTTTACAATTAATTGCATGACTATATTAATTATTATAGTTTAATATGAATCACATAATAAGTGTAAGATTCAAACATATATAATTGATAATTTATTTTTTTATAAAAAAATTATATTTAATATCTATTCTTTTAATCCGTTCATACGAGTTTAATGTAGAACTATAAAATGAACCAAGATACTCGAGTTTGGCTCATATTCGGCTCATTAAAAACTCGTTTGAGATTGATTCATTATATAAACAAATCAAGCTTGAACATATTTTAGAACTCGATAATTTTTTGAGCTCGACTCGAATTCAGTTTGATAAAGTTATATACACTTAAAAATTCAAACTACTCAAACTCGACTCGTGATCGGCTCGATTAAAACTTGCTTGTGTTTGTCTTAAAAATTAATCAAATTAAACTTAAATACATTTTTAAATTTGTTAAACTTATCGAATCAAATTTAAACAATTCGACTCAACTCGTTTAAGGCTGTAAATATAAAGCACGTCAGATCAGATGGGAGTGCCCTAGCATTTCCCAATATTAGTTTGGAAAAAAAAAAGAAAGAAAGAAAAGCGGGTGGACAACCAAAGCCCAAAAAGAACGGTAGAGAGGAGAGAAAATCAAATCGGGCCAACCAAAGACAACCCTTCCCCTTTGCAGGATAGGCGGCCACGTGTTCCGCCGACCACCAAGCCCTTCCACTCTGCTGTGTACTGTCCAACGTCAATGGCAGTCATGAAAACGTTACTACCACACCTCCATTCTTCGCCCTCCCTCTCTCTCTTCTCACTGATCTTTCACACTTCCACACACACTCTCTCACTCTACATATATCTTTATATAGCTATCGTGTTTTGGTATATATATATATATATATATTCTCGTTCTACCTACTCCGGTTCCGCCATGGACGTAGCTTGTCAGCTCGTCTGCTGCGGAATCGATCCTCTCCGTCACACTTTGTCTCCTCCTCGTCGCACTGCTCTCTCTTCCTCTTCCAGCAACTCAACAACCGGCCATCGCCGTCCGTTTCCGTCCGTAAGCAGGGTTCGGACGCGGAACGGCGTCTTGCGCGCTGTGGCCACCGAGCCCAAACCGACGGAGACAGGGCCCTCGCGATCGCCGCAGCCGCCGAAGCCGAAAGTCGTCAATGGATCCCCGAGATCGTCTCCGTCCAAGCCAGTCAATTCCACGGTCAGTTACTGAATTGAGCTGAATTGAGTTGTATTTGTACGTGCAATTGTTAGTTGTGACTTGTTCAATCTCTTCTGTTTCATCAACCGGTTGAGTTACTATTCTCGAATGTACTTGACATGTTTGGTTGTTGGGAAAGCAAAGGAAAAGAAAAGGGAAGAAAATGGAATTTTGAGTTGGTTTCTGAAAGAAAAAGAATTCCAAACTGGAATCCTGACAGGATTGGACCAAATGGTTTCACTTGAATCAATTGAACGACCTTGAGTTTGCTTTTCTCCCTAGCAATTAGGTATCCAAGATTCAAAACTTGATTTTTTGACTTTTTTCCCCACGTCCCTCGGCAATCAAACAAAGTACTATTTGAAAATTATTTGTGTTTTCTTGTACATGGAATTTTCGTTTGATGTACTGATGGTTCGAAATTTGGAATTTGGCAGAGAATAGGAGATGTTTCGAAGGAGATCAAAAGAGTGAGAGCACAGATGGAAGAAAATGAGCAGTTGGCGATACTTATGAAGGGGCTTAGGGGTCAGAATTTGAGGGATTCCCAGTTTGCTGACGACAATATTCAGCTTCGCCTTGTTGAGGTTTATTTGTTGTTTTGATTGCACATTCTTATTGGCTGTTGTGAAATTTTGCTTCCTTTTATGGGCTGTTTTACTTTGGTTAAGAAAATATTGCAGGTTTCTAGATGCACTTTAAATTTGGCTGGCTGTTAGAAAATATGGATATTTATTTTCAGTAAGTTATAAAAATGTGGATATATAATTTTTTTGGTACATTGGAGGCCAAAGCCTTGGGAAGAGATATGGTGAGTCAAATCCATGACCTCAGGGTCTTGGTGGAGTCGCCATTACCACTGGGCTAACCTCGCTCCTCAACAAAAGTGGATATTTAGCTTTTAAAAAGATATGAGTTTACCTCAGAGCAATTTCAAATACATTTTGTAAAGGACTGGGTGATCTACTGGTCCATGGCCCTACTAAAATCCTTTCTAGGAGAAACAGGATTTATCTCAGTTTTGAGCTTCTGTTAGCTGTAGTTTTTGTGTTATGTGATCTATGTATGAAATAAGTTAATTGCTTGGAGCCCAACATGATTTATAAAATAAGTTTTCACATAGAGCACAACAATGCTTGAAGCTAATTGCTTGGAAATTGTAGTTTTAAGGGCCTGTTTGGTACAACTTTTTTGCCAAGTTTTTTTTAAGTTTACAAGCAAAAAAGTCATTTTTTTTGGCTTTGGCTTTGCTTTAGCTAAAGATAAGCGAAAAAGCAAAACAGAAAAGTAAAAAAGCCAGAAAATAGCTGTACCAAGCTGGCCTAAACTGTCTGAACTTGGTGAAATAATGTAATATAAAGTAAAGGAACCCTGTAATAGATAACTACAAATACAGTCATCAAAAGTGCATACATTAAGATCTAGGAATCCAAGGACAAGGAGATTGATGTCCAAGTAATAGGAAGTTTTGAACTTCTGTTTAACATTGATTTGAAACTTCGTGGGGAGGATAACTATTTCATGCAATGTAAATATTTTGTCTGCTATAATATTCATGCAGACCACGTGTGCAGGTACCAAACGATATATATCAATGCAGGTTAACTAGTTTCAACTTTGCAGCACAATCATGAGAAATGTTGAGGATATAGTGTGAACCAAGTAGAGCTTTGCATGCCTAACCTAGGACTTTTATATGTATGCATGCATACACAAGAATTGATTTTGGTTCATGTAATGTGGGCACATCTTGGTCTTAGATGGACACAAGTGATGTTGCTCCAAGTTTCTGGGGTACAATTTCACCTTGAATTGTCATGGGGTGGGCAACTGTGGCAGACAAATGTGAAGCATGGTCAAGTAGACATGGATACATGATGAAATATTAAAGTGGTTGGCTTATTTTTAATGGCATCCAAAGTCTTGTCTGGAATCAGTGAGCTTTAGTGCGTTCATATTGCAAAGTAGACTGGAAGGCGTAATATGCTTGAAGCCAGTGTATACATTATTTCATCAGAAGTTAAGTCTAGGTGATTTGTTATGTAATGACTCATTTTTTTGATGCTTGAGGTTTTAAATATGTAGTCATAAATGTTTGAATCTTTTCCGTTGGACTGCTGCATCCCATTTACAAGGAATTGTTTGAGGGTGATGTTTTCTGCTGCTTTGTACTTTTCCAGGTTGATGAAAGCAGTGAGTTTTTGCCTTTGGTGTATGATCCTGCTAGCATCTCTGCATACTGGGGGAAGAGGCCACGTGCTGTTGCAACCCGAATTGTACAGTTACTATCTGTTGCTGGAGGTTTTCTTTCACGTCTTGCTTGGGATGTGATAAACAAGAAGGTCAAAGAGGTAAATCTTTAATGCTGTGCTTGCTTGACCTATTGGATAGTGTCTGATTCTATCATACTTTTAGAAGTCTAAAATTTCAACTTTTGGTAGGGTAAAAAGAATATGCAAGTTTCCATGATTTGGGTGCTTCTAGTGCTCCTTTGTCTCTCTCTCTCTTTTTTTTTTTTTTTTATAATTATTTTATGTTTTTGAACTTTTCTAATTTACTGGAAGCATCTATTTGCAAGAGACACTGAAAATCTCTTGTACGAAAATTTCTTCTTGAATCATATCTTCTGCTGCTTGTAACTTTACTTTTAATCCCGTAAAGTTGATGTTCTTTAGAAAAATAGAAATTTGTTGATTATTCTTCATGAGAAGAGAATTGTTGATGCCCATTAGAAGTAGAGTTTGAAAGCAGCAAGATTCTAGAAATATGAAATTTGATTGTATGAGGCTACTGCTATAGATGGAACATGTAAATTAGACAATTAGGGCTTCATGTGTTATCCTTTCACATTTATGACAATGGCTCTCATAATTCTACAAAATTTACTAGCAACTTGCCTACATTGGTAAGTTCCTTGACACCATTGCATGGGATAAATTAAAACTCAAGAAAAGAAAAACTGTCATTGCTTAACTCAATTAGCTGGGAGGCCTGAGAAAGCAAGTAGATATTTACACTTAGAATCTCTAAAGGTTAACATCATGAATTTCATTTCTCCTTTGGCCTAACAATAGTTGTTTAAATAAGGTCATGTCAATTATTTTTTTAAGATTTTATTTAGTCCAGGTGCTAGAAGATATGAGGTTTTACAAATTATGGTTACAGCAGGCTATAGATTATGATGTAAATTTCTAGTATTTGAAAATTTTGATGTATTGTGGGTATATGTTTTGACATGGGTGGTACCTCCTTGGTACCTTTCTAATATACTTGTTAAATTTTTTTTCCCAGTATTTGAAACAAAAGGTTGCTTTAATAGCCAAGTTGAAGG
This sequence comes from Euryodendron excelsum, assembly GCA_033060915.1. Taxonomy (NCBI): domain Eukaryota; kingdom Viridiplantae; phylum Streptophyta; class Magnoliopsida; order Ericales; family Pentaphylacaceae; genus Euryodendron; species Euryodendron excelsum. Next base: position 18,676,355 of record CM065399.1, read on the forward strand.
ACGTATAATTAGTAAGACTAGGGGCCTAAAGTTAGAAGAGTTCAAACTTTAAACTGAGGTTTTTGGCCATGGTTTTAGAGAGTTTATCGTGGGCTATTTTGGAGAACAACTAACTTGACATTGAAGGTGTTAGTAGAAAGGTGAGCTAATGATACAGGTGAAGAGTAGGATTGTAGCTAGGCTTTTAGGATGGAAAATCAAAGACGATTGTGAGTAAACTAGTAAATGCTCTATCCCAAGTATTAAAGAGAGGTAGATGAATTAGAAGAATAGAAAGAAGAATGCTTTGGGAAGTACCACTGGGATGCTTAGTTGAATGAAGTACTTATCTAATATATATATATATATGGATGCATAAGCTGGTTCTCTCTCTCTCTCTCTCTCTCTCTCTCTCTCTCTCTTCACTTCCTGATAAGTACTACCCTAAGAAGCACGAACATTTCTGAGAAGGTGTCGTGTCCAAACATGTCTTATTATTTTTTAATATATTTAGAACCGGACGCTCGGACACTTAGGGGACACATGTGTCCACCAGTTGGACACATGTATCCATCACTTAGGTACAAATGAAAATGCATTTTTTGAAAATTGCCGTGTTGGCAGGGACGAACTAAGGGTTTATGTTGGGGCCATGGGCCCCCAAAAATACTTAAAACATTGAGGCAGTGAATGTACATAGTTTTTCCTATCCCTTGCCTATGTAACCTGAACAAGGGTAGGGTTGTCGGGTGCGGGTACATGTCTAAGGGTCTGATTTATCTAATTCTTATGTCTAAGGACACTTGAATAAGGCTAGATTTCATATTTAGTAAGTACTTTTATTGCTTTTCAAGGTGAAATGTTATTTACAAACTAAAATATAGCATTTCATGCATAAGTGGGATTTTTATGCGTAGTTATATAGTAAACTCAATTATTTATACATACTTGTTGGATGCATGTCCCACTAGCCATATCAGATATATATCCCATATCCTTATTTCAGTGTCGAGTGTCGAACGCAGATGCTGCACCAATTTAGAAGAGTCCAGATAACATAATCCCTTGCTACCAGCAAAAAGATGACCGATGACCGAAAAGTTGGGGATATGGGTGAATTCCATTGGTTATAAATGTAGCTACCATACAACTGGCATATAGGGTTTAAATTTCATGTCTTTACATGTTGATCTTTCTTCATAGTTTTCACTAATCTACTAATTATTATTTCCTTTTTCCTATAATCAGAATGAAGTCTCTCGAGCAATTGAGTTGAGGGAGATTGTTACCTCTTTGGGTCCGGCATATATAAAACTTGGGCAAGCATTAAGCATTCGACCAGATATACTGTCACCTGCTGCAATGACTGAGCTGCAAAAGCTCTGCGACAAGGTAGGAGTGGACTTGCTTTGAATGTACTTTAACTTCCCTTAGAACTATGTATGATCTGATTGCAATGGCATTGAAACTATTTTTATTATTTTGCTATTGCATAAGATCTGGATGCACTTTCTCTTCCATACCAAGGAGCAAGGAACAAAATTTCTATTTGTTTCTGTCGAAACAATCGAAATGCTTCCGTAACACACCAATGTTTCCGTAACACACCAGAACATAGCGAAATGCATTAAAACACGGTGCAATATACTGAAACAACTTATTGTTTCGACATAAATTTACAATTTTTTCACAAATATTGCATAACTTTTATTGAGCAAAATGCAAAAGGTTCTATTTTACTCCCTCAAACTTCTGAAATGTTTCCGGAACATTGCCGTTTCTGTGCTAATTGAAACAACACACCGAAATGGAATTTTGATCCTTGCCTAGGAGATGCCCTTTCAAATTACATTTATTTTATTTTTGATAAGTAAAATAGTTTCAAATTGCATTTACCAACAGGGAAACCATAAATTTGGTCTTATTTAAAGTCGGAAGTTTCTGAATGGGGATGATGTGATCTAGAAATTCCGCTATATTTGTAATAAAGTTTATCGGGGATGATTTTGTGAGTGACGGAAGATTGAAGAGATGGAGAAACTTGAGAAAAAAAGTTCTGAAATAAATAAGATATATGGGGATGAGCAGGCTGGAATATTTAGCAAGGTGGTTGCCTCTTAATTGCTATATCATGAAGTCATTGACATGACATTGAAGTAACATGGGATGCAGCGCCATCATCTCTCCTGGTTTGCCAGTGATAAATTTCTACATTTTACTCTTTGCTGCATTTGTTCTACATACATCATGCCCTTGTTGATCAGCAGTAACTTGCAGAGTCACAGATTTGAGCATTTCAATACTGCATTCGTCTAGAGTTACATACCATTTTGAAAATAGTGGCTATTGAAATCATGGAGCAACAAAATAACATATGTTAACAAAGTAGTTGTTCTGTTTGTACTCCAACTGCTTTAGGAAAAGATCAATTTATCATTAGTTGACCATACAACTTTAGAAGGCTGAATATGCACAAAATGTATATGTTGCATCTAGTTGGTTGGAAGTGATTTTGTTATTCTTTGTTTTTGTTTTTTAACAAATTTGTCTCAGTTTTATGAAGATGTTGTTGCCAGCATTTAACTTGAGTGGTATCCCCTGGTAACTTCATAGTGGGGAGTTTAGGGATCAAATCCGAACTGGGATGTGGGTGTCTTATCAGAGGTAAAAGTAAAAAGAATTCCCAAATATTTTGTGGAGACAGGCATCTTTTGGTGGGTTTATATATTACATCATTTTGTTCCATCGAAATGACCAAAATGTTTATGTTTCCCTGGGAACCAACACGAGACACAAGTAGAATACTGAAATTCTTACATTTTCTCTGAAACATATCAAAAAGGTACTGAAATATGACAAAACATTATGAAACAATGAGTTGTTTCGACACTTATAGACAAGTTTGATTCTTGCTTGTGGCTCCCTTCTTTTTTATTTTTACTATAACAATTATTACAAATTTGTGTTATCTTTATTATGTGATGGGAGATTTTATTTGTTGTCACTGTAATTAATTTATGTTAAAGTTTTCAGATTCTTATTTGAAAACTAATACATTAAATAAATGTATACACTCAAATTATCTTATAATTATTTAATATCATTATTAAGTTAGTAGTATCCTTTTATAAAAATAAAACTTTAACTATCAAACTGAGTTACTTAATGGTTAACGAAATAACTAAAATTAATTTTTGAACTATCTTTGATCTACATTAGCATTTACTATTCAATGCTATCATAGTTTTCTCTAATGTAAATGACTGTGTAGCCCTCAAACATGTTTAATAATTAATTTATTAGCTTTAGAAATACACATGGATGGATTTTAATTCATGTTTCCAAATGTTTTCTTAAGTTTCTATTTTTTTTTCTTTGTTTCTATTATGTTCTGGAAACGTTTTAAAATGTTTCCATTTCCAAGTTGACTGAAATGATACAACAGGACAAAATTTTGATCCTCGATTACAGTAATTTTAACAGCTTGCTGCATGTAGAGTTATGAACTCAATTTTGGAAGCAATGAAAAAGTACCTCTCAAGTCAAATGTTTATATGATTGGAGTTGTAATTCTATGTCTGCATTCTTTTGACTTTCATTGTTGACTCTTTGTTTCTTTTCTTGATATTCAAAGGTTCCATCGTATCCGGATGTTGTTGCTATGGCTCTCATAGAGGAGGAGCTTGGTCAGCCATGGTACAACATCTATTCTGAGCTGACTTCCTCCCCAATTGCTGCTGGTAATCTCGAGAGTTGATATAATTACCTTAATTTAGAGCATGGGTTTGTCTAGTTGGAAATAGCAAATTGTAATTTCTCATGTGTTTGTTCACCTAAAATGCCAAAGATTGAGTCTGCATGAGCATTAAATTGTACATTTTTGTCCTCAAAAATTTATTCCTGCATTTGTCTCTAAATCTTCCCAACAAAATGCCTGGCCTTTTTCTTAGTTTCTGAAGTTCATCAGTCCCACATTATTTATGCATCTTGTGAAAATCTTTGGCAGCATCTCTTGGACAGGTGTACAAGGGTCGGCTAAAAGAGAACGGGGATTTGGTTGCTGTTAAAGTACAGAGGCCTTTTGTCCTCGAGACAGTAACAGTTGATTTATTCGTCATAAGGAATTTGGGATTGGTTCTTCGGAGGTTTCCTCAGGTAGTATTTGTCAAATTACAAGTCTTTCAGTCTCTTTGGTCTTTCTCAATGGAGTTTCTTCGTTTTTCTAAGCAATAAACAGCAGTTCCAATAATATTTTCCCAATTTCCCTCTATATTACTCTTATTTTTCAGATCTCTGTTGATGTGGTTGGATTGGTGGATGAATGGGCTGCCCGTTTTTTTGAGGAGCTTGATTATGTTAATGAGGGTGAAAATGGAACATACTTCGCTGAAATGATGAAAAAGGACCTTCCACAGGTAAGTTTGATCACCTTTAAAAGTTTATTTTTTCTAAGTTACGTGGTGATAATTTGCTGCTTCCGGAGCTTGAATTTGGATATTATCAGTAGGATGCTTGATGATACTATACAGACTTCAAACAATCAGAAAGCTAGTCATGGTTTCAAAAAAATGTGAGCTTCAAGACTATGTCCAAACCCAGGATACCTGCTTTTTGTTCGCACCATTTTGTATGGTCCCGAAAGTATACTGCAACAGTGGTCAGTATAAATCCAACTGATTGGCCACCGGTGGAAAAACCAGGGGGAGAAAGAACACAAAAGATTTAATTTTTGATGAGGACGTGGCTTCTGTGGTATGTTTGTCAGATCATGGAACATATCTTTTTTAAGTTTGATAATTCTTTACTAACACAAAAGGTGTGGTTTAGTAAATCAACTTCGAGGATGGCAACCTAGGGAACTACCAGCAAGTTAGGCAAATGGAAGTAATCAAGTTGTTTGGTGTGTAGATAATATGACTCTCAACATAGTTTCCACATCAATAGAAACTAATCCCTTTACGTCTTCAATGATTTATTTATTTTTCAAAATATCCCTTTACATCATGTTTACTTTCAATAAAATATGGTTGAGGAGATTCCTACCTGAAATAAGATGATGAATGTTCATTGGTCTATCTTGTTGTTTTGATCTAATACATTTCTTTCTCATTCGTTGAACAATCATCAAAATAAGAAAAGCTGTCCATTGATCAAGAGCCAGGACAGAGTCTTGGAAGCTATGTTACTGGAAATTGATTTAGGAAAGTTTTTTTTTGGTTATATTTGATTGTGATAAGCTTTTCTGGCTAATTCTGGGCAGAACTAGGAGTTTAAAAGGTTTGTGTGGATGGAAGAAGGCTAAGATTTGGGATTTTAATAAAACATATTGATGACGAAGTTTCAGGACTGTTCAAGAAGAGTTAGGACTTGTCAAATAGAATTCTTAAGGGTCGGACAAGGTTAAACAGCTCTGAATGTAGGGTTTAAAATATTATGAACAGTGGAAAATTAAAGAAAGGAAGACGAAAGAAGAAGACTCTAGGCTATGAAGCATGGACACGGCACCTAGGCTGCCGTCCGTGTGTCCAACACGCGAAGGACACAGATATGGCACGAGCACTGCTAAATACGTGTTGGACACGCCATGTGGAGTGTCTGATTTTTTTATTATCCAGACACGTGAAGGACACGGAGGAGACACGCCTCTTTAAAAATTAGACCAGAAATTGCCATAATCCTTCCCTTTTTTTCTTTTCGGCAAACTAAAATCAGATATAGAAGAAGTAGACGAAGAAGAAGAAGAAGAGAAGGAAAGTAACAAAATCAGCGTGAAGAAGAGAAGCAATGGCTGGGAAAAAGCAGCAGAAGCAGCAAAGGAAGAAGAAGTAGCAGCAGCAGCGCAGAGAAAAAAAAAAAAAAAGAAGAGGAAGAAGAAGATCTGGCGTACCTGTTGAGAGAGAGAGAGAGAGAGAGAGAGAGAGCACCACTTTGCACCCCAACGTATTTGATTTCTAATGAGTGATGTGAACATTTGTGCCTTTTGAGAGACCCATGTGCTGTGATTAAAGAGAGAAGAGAGAGGGGCTAATATATTAACTATTAACTTCTTTCTTTGTGATGCACCTGTATACATTTACATAAATACATATACTCGCAGAAATATTTTTTGGAAGGTAAAAAAATTATTTTTAAAATAGTATTTAAGTAATATCATTATTTAAATATAATGAATATATATAATTTTTGCTGTGTTCCTGCCATCTTCGTGTCCTGCTTATTTTGAAATTGCTGTGTCCATATCTGTGTCAGTGCTTCTTAGACTCTAGGAATTTCTCCCAGAATTCCTTAGAGATCACCCTTGGGCTATAATGGCATCATGCAAGCCCAAGTAACTTTAAAATCTCTGAATTTATTTTTGAACGCTCTCTCCCTTGAATTGAAAGAATTTCTGAGCTACATATAAAATTGTAGGCATAACTCTCATAGGTGAAAACAATATAAACAGACTAACAACTATATCTGATGACCCAATAACACAAGTTTAACCTAATTATGACTCATGGTCGACCACTACTGCACATGTCCTGCAAATCTAGATTACCAAATGCCCTTGATTCTAGGAAAGCATGACATGCGACCAGAGATAACCAAAGTCTTGGTTCAAAGAGGTCTCAATTTGGATCGTCCTTGAAATCCAGCCAATGTATGGAATTGCCCTCAAGTTTTGTATGGACTGCAGCATTGACAGTTTGAGGAGAGAAACAATATGACAGAAATTAAACTGAGATTTTTTGGCAGTTACATTAGTGCCCACACTGGGAAACGCATACTCAATTTAAAGTGAGTAAATAGAATTCCATACTTGATCTCGTAGAGACATAGAATTCTGTGGAAAGTTGTATTCAGTGAAAGTCATCTCCACACATCTCCCCCATAGCCTTGAAAACCCCCTCTTCCTCAGAAGGCCTTTCCAACCAGTCACACATCTCCGTAGGGGTGCTTTAAACTGAGACTCCGTCTAGTGTCGGTCTGAAGAGAAAATGGATTATGGGAGTGTGTGACTTGGACTTTGATTGGTCCGTGCAGATAAATGCCCATGCGCTACACACAAGAATGAATTGTTATGCGGTCGGTAAACTATTTCTGTGGGATAAATCTTACCCATTCCCCTGTTTCCACCTACGTATATAGGTTATTTTAAGAAGTGAACATTTTTCTTAGTAGCAGGGTCTGGGGAAAGAAGTAATGTGGGACTGTTAACATGGTTAAAGCTAAACTGTTTGAAGTCCAGATGCAGCATGGTACTCTTTCTACCACTATCTTTATAGGTAGTTATTTACTTCACTAAATTGTGTGCCTAAGTGGTGGTTATCTACTGTGGAAAGGTTGGTATTTTCTTATTCTGGCATAGTTGAAAATCATTTAGTTGCCTTTGTTCCCAAGTCATTTGTGTGCCTAACAGATGGTTATCTCCTGTAGAAAGGCTGGTTTCTATTTTCTTATTCTGGCATAGTTGAAAATCATTTCGGTGCCTTTGTTCCTAAGTCATTCTAGGCTGAATTTTATTGGCTTCTACTTTTCTATAGCGTTCTACCCACTTCTCTTTTCCATTTTTTTCACATATCACAGGTTTTCTCTATCCCAAATTCTTTCATTTTTCTGTATCTTTTTGATGTCAAAGAGACTTGGAAATGAATATTTTAACTTCTGTTCTGTATAATCTGACAACCTACTCTATTTTTTTTTGTAAGGATGCAAACTTTTTCCTTTCATCACTTCTTTAGAATCTTTCCAATAAGTTTCAGTGTTGTACAGTTGGAAAATGGAGTTAGCAGTGTTAGTGTGGTGATATTTTTATTGTGAATCCTGAGGTTGAATGCAGCTGAAGTTATTCAGTAGGAAGTTTTCAAGCCCTGCAACTCCCCCTCCTTGGAAGCAAGATATGACACGGATCTGGGGAAGCCCCATCTAAGGGTCATAAAAATGCCCATGGCCCGGCCCAAGCTCGAATGGGCCAGGCCCGTATTAGTATGGGCTGGGCTTGGGCTTGATTATCAAGCCCATGTGCGGCCAGTGGCCAGGCATGAAAGGGGCCTGCAAGCCTAACCCAAAACAAAAGAAGTTGTTCTTTTCTCGTTTTTCTTTTATTTCTTTCCTCTTTCCTCTTTGCTAGTTGCCTATTATTTTGCTTTCCTCTTTTTTGTTGAATTCCAAATAAGGAAAAGGGATTTCCCTTCCAATTTATTTTTATTTTCTCTGCAAAATCAAAGAGGAAAGAAATTACTTTCGATACAATGTCCCTCTTGCTTTATTTCCTTTTTTTTTTTTTATGTTTTCCTTTCCACAATTTTCAAACAGACCCTAACTATTAACCGAGTAGAAACTGAGGCAACCAATGAGCCTTTCAGGGCCCAACCCTTTGAGCTTCCTCTATTGTCCATATAAGAACCATTAAGGCCCAAACAAACCAATCATGGACTGAGCCACACATATATAAGGCCATCATTTCTATTGTAAAATGTGTACTTATGAGCCATTTTTTGAAAATCATGACTCACCAAAATAAAACAAAACGAAAATATGTATTATTGAAGACAATTCGTGCCATTTGGATCAACTTATTTAAATATATCTTTTTTTGTATTGACTGGCTTTTCCCAACTAATTCAATTTTCTATCTTTTTATTGGCTTTTAATTTATGTTTTTGACCTTTTTTATTGAAAAAAAAACTAGTAAAAAAATCATTAGCTACTTAAATAAGCTAATTCGAAATAGCTAGAAGAGATTTTCTTTATCCATTGAGTTGCAAAGAGGTTTTGATTTGTGATGGGGGAGCCTATATATGGTTAATAGTGATTGAAAGTTTGTAGTCCCATTTTCAAAGAATAGTTTGTGAATTGTAGGATTACTTTACTTGTGTTGACCATCCAATTCATAGCAAAATTGATGATAATGTAGTGTTAGGAGTTGTCATTGGGCCCGGGGCAAAGCCTAGCCTGAATGGGCTAGAGGTAGGGCCAGGCCAGTTTTTCCTAGGCCCATGGGCAGGGCCTGGGCCTCCCATTTGTGGCATGGGTCCTTTGACTGGTCAAAGCCCGGCAGGCCCAGCCTGATGGCAACCCCTAGCTCCATCCCCCACCAGAATAAAGTAAAAACTAGTTCTAATAACTAGTTTTAGACCCGTGCGATGCACAGATTGGAGTACCTCTTTAGGTGAATTGTTTAATGACAATGGTTTTAAATAAAAACTAAATATAATTTCTTTGATCCTGTTTTTAAAGTTTATATATAATTTAACTAAATTTATTGATATAGATGTATAGATATAGATCGATACAGATATAGATAGATGTAGGTGTCTATGTAGATATATGAATGTAGTAATTAATGCATGAATATAATTTAATGATCCCTGTGTGCATATAATCTGCATAGGTACATGAATCTACATTACATGAACTAATGAAACATCTAACCACATGTATAAAATACATGAGCTATGTATGAATTTACAATAAATGAACTAATGAAACATTCAACCGCATGAATAAAATACATGAACTACAATAAATGTAGTCAACCACACAATTGTAGTAATCTGTAAAAAAAATTACATAGTCTAGGAAAAAGAAAAAAAAGCACCACAATGAGCCACTTGTCGCAACCATAGCGCTAGTGGCCTCCTTTTCTATATTGTATAGAATAGAATACATGAGCTATGTATGTACAAGAATTTATAATAAATGCACCAATGAAACTTTCAACTATATGAATAAAATACATGAACTACAATAAATGCAAACAACCACACAATTGTAGTAATTTGTAAAAAAATTTAAAAGTGCATGCAAAAGAAAAAAAAACATAACAGTGAGGCACTTGTTGCAACCATGGCGATAGTGGCCTCCTTTTTTATATTGTATATAGATGTAAAGTAGATATGTCTATCTCAAATAACATCCAAGGATTGGAGAGATTCTTGTATTTTAAAATAGTGGGAGGCCTAACTTTCTTTTTACAATTTCGTTTACTGAAATGGGTGCAACAATTTACCATTTAAATGTTGCTGTCTCAGTTTTCAATATTACTTTTGAAGAATGTTTTGATACTTAATTAATTTCGCTTTTTCAGGTTGTTATACCAAAAACCTACAGTAAATATACTTCGAGAAAGGTTCTCACTACACAGTGGATAGATGGGGAAAAGCTTTCACAAAGTACGGAAGGTGATGTCGGGGAACTGGTCAATGTTGGAGTCATTTGCTACTTAAAGCAGGTAATCACTCTTGTAATTCACTCATGAATGGAGATACATTAAGGATATGTACCATTCCACACTCATCTGTTTTCATCTATTTGTTCATATATGTCTGTAAATGTTATTTAATTTATTTGATTTGTTCTCAATATACTTTGGTTTACTACCACTGAAGTGAGAAATTTGAGTTCTCAGAAATTGGTGGATGTTACGATGCTGTTATGATTCTAACTTGTGAAAGATATCCTACTTGTCATTGATAAATTAATTCTACTATAAATCTAAGTTTTTGTCTCTCAAACATCCTCTATCTATTAATTTTTTTGATAAGCTTATATTTGCTGGAATTCTATGACAAAATTTCTAAAGTTTTTCGACTTCACCAACACATTAAGAAGCACAGACATTTTTAAGGTGTATGTCCATGTTTGACACCTACACTCATCAAACACTCTCCGACAGGAATCGGACTCCTACACTTATTGGACACTCTCCTACATGTGTCAAACATGAGTCTATTATTATTTTCTTATTTTTTAGAATCGGACACTTTGGACATTTGAAGGACACACGTGTACATCACATAAACACACATGAAACACGTTGCAAATTTGAAGAGAATAACTTGGGATTAAATTTAAAATAAAATTCATGTGGATTTATACCTAATTTGAAGTTTAAGTCATAAAATACATGATTTTTAATTTTAATTAATATTATATTGTGTCAACACCAAAGTTAGTTTTGCAGTGTTGCCAGCAGTTTTGCCCTTAGATGTGGGAAAATGTAATTAGGTGTCTTTTTGTGGATTTCTGAAATGTTGCGAACATAGTTATTAGAACCTAACTGGATAGGCTGGTTCAACCATTTGAATTGGGAACAAGACCATGAACCAGTCCAATTCAACTAATTTATCGAAAATGCACTAGAATTGGGTTGAACCTTGTGATCCGGCCTTTTTTTTTGAAAAACCAGTGAACCAACAAGTCAATTTTTTGAAAAAATCGTTGACCAGCTTTGACTTTTTAATCATTCTTAGAAAATTTGATGTATTTGTGGCTCCCAAGAGTTAAACTTGGAACTAATGGTAGAATTAAACAACACTTACTACTACTCTACCTAAACCCTTGTGTTTTACTTTGCAATATAAATTATATTTAAGGTAAAACATATGTGAATAAATAAACACACATTTAATTTATAAGGGTAAATTACACAAACCTCCCTTAAACATTTGCAATAATACAAGGAGCTCCCTCAATGATTTCAAATTTATATTGACCTCCCGTACTTTTGAAATGTCTTAACAAATTCTCCCTTCCGTTTAACTGCCATCTGTTTTTAGGACAAAAAAGTGTGACGTAAACGAAAAAAATAATTGAATGCCTATTATACCCTTGTCAAGATGTAAGATGTCAAAAATACTCAAGTAATACATATTGAATAACTTATTTAGCCTCAGGATTTTATCTCATTCTTATCTCTCTTTCTTGTTCTCTTTTTTCTCTATCAATACGATGTTCATAGGCAGCAGCAAATATTTTCAAAACACAGCAAATAATATTCCTGATCTTTCTCTCACTAAAATAGTCCATTGACAATTTCTCATGAAATCTAACTGGTATCCATTGCCCAAAAATTCTTACACGACTCTCTCTCTCTCTCTTCGCTGATGGTAATGAAGCAGAGGCTGCTGATTGGTTGGGCATCAAACATGTTTAGATCGGGGAATCCTTCCATTGAGATGAAAATTCAAAGCCCTTCTTCCACAGCCCCTAAAAATTTAAAAACCCATTGAGAGATTGATAGAACCCAATCTTCCCATACCCAGGTTAAGATAGAGAGATTGAGAAATTGAGATTTGGGCTTTTAGGACGTGAGAGATAGAGATCTAGGCTTTTAGGACTGGAGAGATGAAGAGAACCTAGCATTGATTGAAGATGAAACAATCAGGCGCCCCCCCCCCCCCCCCCCCCCCCCCCCCCCCCCTTCTGCTCAGATCTGTGAAGCCACAATTTTCTGGGGATATTCCTGTAGTGTTTGGATGGGGCTGGGCCGGCTGGCATCGATCTGGTATTAATCTGGGTTGCATTGATTTGTAGAGATTTTCCCAGAACTTGGCTTTCCCCCTCTCCGTCTTTGCCCCTCTTTCCTTTTCTTTCTCTCTCTATACTAGGAAGCACGGACACACCGTTTAGGGTGCCGTTTGCGTGTCGGACACACCACGGACACGGATACTCCTAGGACACGCCAAAATACGTGTCGGACACGCCAGGTGGCGTGTCCTTTTTTTTTTTTTTTTTTTTTTAAGCTTTGGACACGCCTGGGACACGTCGAGGACACGGCTGGGACACGTTTAGGACACGGCAGGGGTTAAAATGTAATTATGAAAATTTTTAAATGGGGTATATTTTTTAATTTTCTTAACTTCAATATAAAATGTACAAAATATCCCAAATCAAAACATTTCTTCTTCTTCTTCTTCACTGTCCAAACTACTGCTACTATATTTCTTCTTTTTTCCTTCTTTTTTTGTTCTTATTTTTTTTATTCACTGCCCTTTCTGCTACTTGTTTCACTACTACTTATGTTCAATGTGGGTACTGCCTTGCAAAATCAACTAAATAAATTGGTACTGCTTACCTGCCACTGCTAATTTTTTTTTTTTATGTGAAAGTTGGATGCTTGCTAATTCATGCTTTAGATAGTAATGAATCTAATGATGTATTGGATGATAATCTTCTTTAACTTGTGTTTTTATCTGTGCTTGATGGATGATGAATTGATGACTTGTTGTCTATTATATTGAGTATTGAATTTTTTAATATTTTTGGTGGTAGGTGAATGCTATATTTATAGACATGGAAAATAAAATATATAAAAATAATAATTTTTTGCCGTGTCCCCGCCGTATCTGTGTCCCCTATTTTTTGAAATTGCCGTGTCCCGTGTCCGTATCTATGTCCGTATCTGTGTCCGTGTCTGTATCCGTGCTTCTTAGTCTCTATATATACATATGTATGTATATATGTAAAACCCTTCCCATTAGGCTTTTAGCATGAATGAAGGATTAGCCATTTGATCTTCCGAATTCAGTGAGGAGAGCTGATCGAGTGAAATCAGATCAAGTCCGTCCGTCGCAGATGATGTTTAAGAGCTCCAATTTTCTCCCCTTTTTCGAGCCCAAGAGGTAGCAACGATATTCACATATATATACGTATAGCTACATTCTTATATTCGTGCACATATGGAGGCATTTGTTTACTATATATACAAATATGTAAATATATGTTCAGTGAGAGATGGACATGGAGAGAAGATTGCCGGCGGTGGATGGGTTTGGCAGGAGAGAGAAGAAGAGTGCGAGATCTTTTTTATATTTTATCTTTTTAAAGTTAAGGGTAAAATTGTCATTTAATAGCTTCCGTCAACGGCATTTACCGAAGATTAGATGGAAGGGGGAATTTGTTAATGAAATTCAAAAGTAAGGGAGGCCACTGTAAATTTGAAATGGTTGTGGGAGGTCTCTATATTTTCGCAAATGTTCAGGGGAGGTATGTGCAATTTACCCAATTTATAATACCAGTTAAACTAGTTGAAGCACCGATTGAACCGTGAACCGATAGCCTTACCGGCAAGGATCAAAATTTCGTTTCGGTTGCCTCTGATACGGAAACGTTTTGGAAACATTTTGGAAATGTTTCGGAATGTTTCGGAAACATTTCAAAAGTGACAAATATTAAAATAGTAAAATACAATCTTTGTATAAAAATTGTACACTTTTTATAAAAATTTTAAATTCGGGTTAATACAACTTATTATTTAGGTATATAGCATTTTGTTTTGGTGCATTTTTTTATATTTCAGTATATTTTAATTGTAATAATAGTGTTTTGTTATTCCATTAGTGTTTCGTTTCGGTCCCTTAGGAAATGGAAACGGAAACGTTTCGGTTGTTTCGGTGGAAACAAATGAAAATTTTGTTCCTTACTCACAGGTTTGATGTCCGGTTCGGTTTTGATAACTATGGTTGCAAATGAACAAGATATTAAGGAATTGTCCTTCCTATGAATAACCTCCACGGTAGTATAAAGTTCAATTCAGAATCGAATTGCAAGGGCACAAAGAGCATGTCCAAAGGTCACAAATACATGCCAAGCCACATGGCTCTATGGCCACTGCAAGTCTACAACAAATACTTTATAGGGCAACGCGTATTGCTCTGGTCAAACAGAGATGTGTTAGACAGGCCAACTGAACATGATACTTGATGCTACCAATTCTGGCCTCTATGGGTCCCTGAATGTGCCAATATAGGTTAAGAGGCATGTCTCCAAGCTATGTTCCATGGATGCAGGAATGAGTGTCTGGTGTAGGCATGTGTTTTAAGTATCAAATTCATCTAAGTCCCATGTCCAAGGACACAGGGACATGGCAGAATATTCATATTTCTTATGTGCTTCTTTTATTTAATATGATAAAATATTGTTTGCAAGGTGCCATAGAACATTTCAAGCATAATATGGGAATTTTATGGGCATTTATGTGGTAAACTCGAATTACTAAATATTTTTGTTAGGTGATTGTCCAACAATGCATGTTGGGCACATATCCCATATCCCTTTTCTTACCCAAGTGTTTTGTGTTCAAGTGTTGAGTGTCTAAAGGTGGTACTTTGTACATTTTAGAAAAGTCCATGTAACTTAATCTTTAAGTGCCAATAGAATAGGCATATATGAGCGTGTTTCTTTGAGCCTAGAAACCCTTTCATATTGATGAGGCAAAAGGGCTTTAATACAATAGGACTTGGTTTTGATGTTTAGGCTGTCTTATGTAAATGGCAGATGGTTCTTGTGGATTGGTTTGGTGAAGGCCATGCTAGGGAATGAATGCCATACTGCCATAAGTAGGGTTTTCTTAGAAGACAATATCCAACAGATCTATGGATGGGAATCGGTAGAGATTCGTTGTTGCAGCAGTCAATGACATTAGATGATCAACATGGCTTGTACAAGAAAGATGTAGAAAAGGCACAAGATTCATTGGTGTCTATCATCATACAAGAGCATTATCCAATAGTTTTGGGTTTTAAAAACAAACTGGTAAAAAGAAAAATCTGGATTGGTGGGTGGCAGTTGCCACCTCCTGTCAATTAGGCCCAGGAACCCCAAAATGAGTTGAATACTTGATAGTTGGTACCATACAGATAACTAGTTTTATATTATTTTTTGGATTGCTTGCCAAAATGACTCAATAGGCTATGATCTCTAGCGAAGTCATGCAGAAACTTAAAAGAGTAATGGTTACATGTGTACTACATAGATTGCCGGCTACAATGTGGTATATTAGACCCATTACTTAGAAGGGTAATGGTTACATATGTAATACGTAGATTGGTGACTACATGATGATATATTAGCCATATGAGGTGAATAATATGCACTGTCAGTTCCATCCACCTCTGATTCACTAGTATGAATGCCTTAAGAGCTGTGTAAAGAATTCTTGGCTGTCATAAGGGATTCAAGCCCATACGATGGACCATCACAATTAATAAATTTCGATATTTCAAACATCCTCCCAAATACTAATTTACTCATGCCGCAAATATTTTCTTGGAAATGGCTAAGTAGGGGCTAAAAACTCATTATTATTCCCTTGGAAATGCTTAAGCGGATTTTCTTTCCACTTTTTTGAAATATTTTTTGCTCCATATTTCTGGAGAGAAATACCTAAAATTTACATCATTGAGTTTTCAAAGCATTGACACCATGAATTTCTGTCATCATCTTTACTTCCAATCATAAGAGCTTAAACAGATACCTATTGGAAAGGTAATAGATATGCATATGGATACTGATAACAGAGGGAAACCTTATTTAAATTTTAAATCAGGAAAATAAGAAAAAGTAGGCATAAGCAACTCTGCTACTGACATTTGCAAGAAGCCTTGTTCATAAAACTTAATATAGATAAATGAACAAATACGATGAACCCCATATTCATGTAATAATCTATATATGTACATGAACCTAAAAATGTAGTAATCTATTTTTGTTCATATGGTAATCTATGTATATTTATGTAGTAAATATACATACTTACATAAATATAGTCATCTATGTATGTTCATGAACCTAAAATACATGAATTAACACAAATACAATGAACCTGATGTTCATGTACTAATCTATATAAGTACATGAGCCTAAAAAAACACGTACCAAGATAAATACAATGAAACAAATAACCAACATGGATGAATACATGAACCAAAATAAATACAATCAACCACAAAAAAAAATATAAAAATTACAAAATATAAAAATAACCATGGTGAGTCACGCATCGCAACCATAGTAATAGTGGTCTCCTTTTTTATATTGTACTAGTTTTAGACTCGTGCGATGCATGGGTTTGGAATACCTCTTTAAATCCATTGTTTAACAATAATTATTTTAAATAAAGACTGAATATAATTTTTTTGGTCATATTTTTAAAGTTTTTATATAATTTGACTAACAATATATGCTTATAGCCTTATAGTAAATTGAATATTAGTATATTTAACTGTATTATCTATTTCTATTTATGTATTCTAAAAATAATATAATTTTCTATGAAATATACAAACATCATAAATGTAATCATTCTAAAAATGAGAATTAATTATTTGCATAAAGAGAGTGATGATAAAGAGGGCTGATTAGTAGTTACTGTATTTTAAATATCAAGAACGCGTTTATTTAAAGGTAAAATTAAGAAGATAGTCCACTTAATTTTTAGAGTTCGTATGTTTGGTTGTACAAAATATTAAAAGTTGTGAAAAATATAGGCCCCCACTTTATACAATCAAATGATGCATGCTTAACATGTGTCTTAATATTTGTCGAAGTAATAAAAAGAATATATTTGAGGTAATAGTTGAGGAAATTAAAAAACTCTTAGAATTCTTACTAAATGTAGATACAATCTTAATTTTTTATAATGCATATATCTAAAGTAATAGTTGAAAAACTAAGAAAATTGTTAATTGACTTTTACAACTTTTCATAAGAAAATTTGCATTTTATTTTAGAATGAATTTTAAAAGGCCAAAAGAAGTAATATCTTTCGATAATTACTTATTGATTTGCACAAGGAAGTGAATCTAAATAAATTAAAAAACAACAGATAAAAAAAGAGCCATCCACAAGATATGTCTTTTAATTTTAATTTCTTACTTTGTCATAGTAATTTAACCTTTTATTTTTGTTTTTGTATTTGTAAGTGTTGTTTGCATAGGGAAGATAACCTAGATAAATTAGAAAATAAAGGTAAAAACAGAAAGGCACTCAAAGTAAGCCCCTTGTCATAATCACAACAACAATGACTAATGCACAATATGCGTTTTTTTAAATTTTTGGTCTTATATTTTGTTGTAATATTTGACATATAAAATAAATATAATAATATTTTATGTAGTTTATTTTAAGTAATTTAATTCTGTATTCATCTAAATATTTGTGTTTAACTCGTCTAACCATTTATGTATACTAATTGTATATTCATCTAACTATTTGTGTTCAATTGTGTATCTCATCTTAATAAATAAGTACATTAATAATAATTCTTCTTTAAACTATGCATCTATACGTAGTAATCTATACACTTACATGAATGTAGTGTATGCTCATGAACATAACATACATGAACCAAAGCAAATATAATGAATTTTATGTTCATGTATTAATCAATATATGTATCTGAACTTAAAATACATGTACTAACATAAATATAGACATAAATGCATTAACACAATATACTAACATCTATAAATAAATGAACAAAAAAAAAAAAAAATCAGCCACAAACACCATAAATACATTGAATAATAAGTACAGTGAATCAATCAAATAAAAAAAGTAAATGCACTAACCAAATAGACAACGAAACAATTAACTACATAGTCTACATGAATAGTGAACCAAAGAGACAACCAAACAATTATTTTTATTTTCTATTTTTTAAGCAAAACTTTAGAATCATTCAAAATGAGCCATTTGTCGCAACATCGGCAATAGCAGCCTCCTTTTGTATAATGAATCTTATATTCATGTATTAATTAATCTATGTATCTAAACCTAAAATATATGTACTAACATAAATATAGACATAAATGCATTAAAATAATGTACTAACATCTATAAATAAAATATATATATATATAATTAGTCGCAAACACCATAAATATATTGAATAATAAGTACAGTGAATCGGTCAAAAAAAAAAAAGTACATGCACTAACCAAATAGACAACAAAACAATTAAATACATGTATAGTGAACCAAAGAGACAACCAAACAATAATTTTTTATTTTTTAAACAACACTTTAGAGCCACTCAAAATGAGCCATTTGTCGCAACCTTGTCGATAGCAGCATCCTTTTCTATATAGATATAGATATAGATATAGATATAAATATGGCTGCTGTGGTTATATTTATTTTTCAATAGCTTTAACTAGTACTAGTGATACTAAAGGTCATAGAGTTTTAGATAGGATTGTAACTAGTCTGATTCTACATTGTAATTGTAATTGGTGCTGTATTTTATCAGTGAAGAAGTATTCTACTGTTACAAAGTTAGAAACGGGGTAATATATAATATATAATCCTAATTTACAACAGTCCAGATTTTATTGTTTATCTAACCAACAAAATTTGCGTCTAGTCTGATACTGAAATTTTGAGAAGTTCTTCCCTTTTTCTTCTCTTTGTTAATGTCTTCTTCCACTTGCGTTGGATCAATGAGTTTTGATTTAAAATTTTGGTAGCTAAACTGATTACCTTAAATTTGGGAGGGACATTTGGCGGTTTAATTCTTTGAACTGGGCTAGTTGTCATGCTGCTATTCCTGAATTTTAGTTGACTTGGCATAGGGATAGCAAAATGTGAATTCCTGTGCCAATGCAATAGATGAGCTAAATGACGAAGTGGTTTGAAGTTTGTTTGAATGATTTCTTATTTTTTCATTTTTTGTAATTGTTTATGAGGGCATATTTATATATATGTGAAAATTTAATCTTCCTTCTTGTTGATTGCTTATGGATTCTTTAGTGACCGGCACAGCATAGAACAATGAAATGCTAAGTAAAACTTGGCCATATATAGTCTCAAGACTCTCAACTGTAAAACTATGATAAATCTATGTGCCGTACTTTGTAATTGTTGATATGTTTTGAATGAGAAAGGCTTCTAAATTAGGCAGATTTAAGTTACTATTTTGTTAGTAAAGGCAATGCACCTACTGCATGTGTAGTATACAAGGACAAAGAGCTTAAGTTGAACAATAATCTCTGGCAGCCTATTAATGAAAACGTAGAAGGAAAAAAAAAAAAAAAACTCTTCTATTTCACTCCTTCCATGCTCATGAAATAAAATGTTTTGTTGTCCCACTGTCTATGTTTTTACTTGTCAAGTCTTTTTCCATGGATAGTTGCAACTTTCAGTTACTGCAAATTCCGGTTATCAAGGGTTCTATGTTATTGTGTCTTGTCGAAATATGGACAAACTCATCAATATGTTACCTAATCTTACCCATTTTCACTTGGATTTCAGTTGCTTGATACTGGTTTCTTCCATGCTGATCCACATCCAGGAAATATGATCCGCACTCCAGATGGGAAGCTGGCTATACTTGATTTTGGTAATAATTTTCTTCATAAGAGTTTATGATGAAGCATCATCTTTCCACATGGTTAGCAGCATCATACACACATTCTCCTTTGAAGTTTGTTTGAGATCTTAGTTTCACATTCTTAATTACACAAAGAAATTGAGTATTTTCACTATTTTGTTTCTGAAAATCTTGGTTTAAACAGATTTCGAGCTGTATTAAAATGAAGCCTGGCAGAATTATACTAGTTGCCTTCCAGAAATGTTAATGTAGTTTTTCAATTAAGACCCCCTGTATGTTACCACTGATTAATAAACCATCTTCAAAAGTAGTAGCAGGTTTACAATGACAAGTGATCGCTCTAGAAATGTGCAACATAATCTGCAAGTATACGGTCGCGATGTAGTGATAAAATTACTCGGTGAAGTTCGAGGTCAATTTACAAGGAAAAAGGATGGTGTTTGAAAACTTTCACTTTAAACGGTTAAGAACCCACAAAAAATAACTCCAAAAGAGAAAATAAAATTATGTTTTGGTTGAGAAGATTTGATTAACTAATAACTTAATGAAAATGAAGGTTTAATGAATTAAAAGAGATCTTGGCTAAGAACAATTCAATTGCTTGGAAGAATGATAATTTTCTAGGGGATTCTTTTTAACTCAATTCAACGACAACAGCTTATGTCGTTGAATTGGAGGATTTAGTGGTTAAAATCTATTTGGAATCTGTATCAACTTCTTTCAATATATTTTAGAAAAGAGATTCGAAGTGTTCATATCAGGGATCTGAGCAACATTCATACGAGATTAACGTTGCGCATGAACACTCAAAGACATGATTATAAACTCTTGATTTCGAAATAAAGAGAGTGAAGAAGATGAAGATTCATTGTTTAAAAGATAAAACGAGAAAGTCCAATGAAATATCTTGTTAAACCATCAATCACCAAACATTCTTCACGTCCTTCGCCAAGAGAAAGGATTAGCTACTCATCATCATAAAGAAAATCAAAAGTTTTATTGAAGAACAAATAAAAGATTACAAGAAGAGTAAAAGAAAACAATAAGAAACCCTAAAAAACTGCTCCTAAAACTCTATTCTAAACTCCAAGTTTGTCTCCCAAATAAAATAAAAGAGTTTTCTATTTATAGTTACAAGAAGGCACAAAGAAAACAAGTTAGAAACCCTAATCCTTGCTCGGCTGTCAGGACAGTCCATAATTGTCGTCTTGACGGTAAGCCAAAGCATGCATTCATTCCCCTCTGGTCGCTAGGACGGTCAAAAGCTTCGTCCTAACGGTAAACCAATATAAGCCTTCCTCATTCTCTAGTTGTTCGGACGGTAAAAAGGGTCATCCTGCCGACCAGCAACTGTGCATCTTTTTTGTGGCTCAGTTTTGACCATGATAGAAGCCGATTCAGGAAATGTCCATTAGAGGCAAAGTTGGAGATATGGAAGTCTGCTTTTCAATGCCGCAAAAATCAGATTAATCGGATTTCGGAGTAAAAAGTTATGATCAAGACACTTAAATAGTGTCAAATTTTCATCTCCAGATTTTTCCACCTCAATTCTGTCTTGATCCTTCTTGCTTCTTTTCACCTCCATTAGCTTCTAAAACCTACAATACAACATGAAATCCTATTAAACACAAAAAACACTGAAATAAGAGTATATAGAACAATTCTACCGCTAACAAAGTACAAATTGACGACCTATGATTACACATTTATAGTGTAATCACCCCCCCAACTTGTCTTTTGCTAAACCCTAGCAAAACTAATACTCTAAAATCTAGATAAAATAAAATAAAAGATAATCTTCACTTTCGTAGGAGTCACGAATGCATTTAGCTCATGTATCAAGCCTTCAAACTCTTAAATTATCCCTAGTGGACGAGTGGTATCACGTGAGGATTTTCAGTGATGATACCCACAAACATCATAACCTTCCCGCATCCAAAGATAGATAGAACAAATAATACTATCTAGGAATCAAAATGAATTATTAAATCTCAACTCATCTTAAACTGTAACATAGAAGTTAGAGCATACCTCAAATAGCATAGAAGGGATTTAGAACAAGTGTATGAACATCCAGATAGCATAGATCAAACAAAGAAGATCAAGCAATCATAACCTTAAAGTTTTGATTCAAATTTTCACCGGGCATACACTCATAAAGAATAGGAACATATGATACTCACAATGAAAAGCTCATCACCAAGAGTAAATGCATAAGAAAACAAGAGAGCAATCCAATTACAAGAATTAATAAAATGAAAGTGAATTCGGGTTAGCATAGCTTCATGAAGGAATATTCAATGTAAAAACTGATCAAGCATTCAAAAGTATAGAAACTCAATACTCTAAACATCAAGTGTGCACACTTGGGATCAACACAGACTTTCAAGGTTAAAACACAGCCAAGAGGTATGGGGTAGGAAAAGGAAGGATAATTGGCTCAAAACATGTGTGATCAAGACATGCAATAATAAATAAGTACACATTTTCAATTCCCCTATTCCATATAATGTTTCTTCTCTTTTTCTTTTTTTTTTTCAAACATCCAACCTTTTTGTTTTGTCTATTTTTTACTTATACTTCCTTTCTTTTGCTTTCTTGCTATTCTCTTCTTCATAGTCACATCACAAACATATCACCTTTCTTTACTTTCTAATCAACGTTCAACAAGTGAAGATACTTGTGTTTTTTCAAGTTAGGAGAATACTTTGACATGGTGTAATAGAAGCAATGATCAATCAAATTTAGGTTCAAGATGGTTTCAAGGGAATGATTTCAATAAAAAAATTTGTGGCTCAAAATAAGAAAGATGACCTAGTTTTATCTCCGAAAGTGTACACATTCAATCACATAGAGTTCACAACTTTCAAACACTCAAAACAGTTTACATACGAATCAAATCAGGAGTAATGAAGCTATTAAATGAAAGAGATATGAAAGAATTGTAAACACTCAGAAAAGTGTTATTACTTTAAAGCTCACAAGGTAAAAATCTTCACTCATTCAAGGATCTGAATTACTCAATGATTAAGGTTGAAATCTAGTGTAATGAAGATGCAAACAAATGTCATTCTCCTAACCCATGTATCTCAGATAAACTTTAACAGTTAGTGCACCATCATTTTAAGGTATGTCAACTAAGGTTAAAAGAACGACTTGGAAACTAATAATGCATTCATCATTCTACACTAACATCAATCATTCCAACGCTTAAAATTGCATTGAATTATGATCTATAGGTTTTTTTTTTTGGGCGTTATATTAAAAGCAATAATCTATATTAAAATCAATGAAACAAACTAAAATAAGGTAACAACCTCACACTCGCAACTTAAATGGAACATTGTCCTCAATGTAAAAAATAGACAAGAAAGCTCAAAAGGTATAAGAAGAGAGAGTAAAGTCTATCTTAATGAAGAAAAATTCAAAAGATCTAACTAAAAGACTGCACAAAGAAGGTTTGAAAATATAAGGAAAGAAAAATAAAAAAAAGAACAAAACCCTAAACTACTACTAAAACTACTAATATACAAAGTTAAGCATATCAGCACATCACCCAACACCACATCGTGGTAGGCCCTCAAATTTCGGTCTCCAATCATTCATTATTAACAGATTTGAAGAGGTAACTGAAGAATTATGCACATCTCCATCCAATTGAAGATAACAAGAGTTAATCAAGCAAGTGTTTAAAAGTTTTGCAAAATATGAGGCATCAAACAGATCATGCATAAGTGGTGTAATCAAGGTCACTTCATAAACCTCATTATCATCACATGCTTGTTTGATCAACTCAATTATCTTAATATTGTTGTGCAACTGCAGAGGGAATGGTGCAAGAATAGGAGACTTGGCCTCTTCATTATTCTTTTTCTTACTCACCTTAAGAGCGTCTTCCCTAGATTTAGACTCGTTGGGAAGGACTGTTGTATCTATGACTTGTCCGCTCCTAAGGGTGGGAATGACAAGACCTTGTTCATGGATAAGAGGGAGACTAGAGTCGGTTTCATTCGTGGACACTTCCCTGCCCTTCTTTTGATCAACCAAGAGTTGGGTCAATAGGGTCAATTGACGTTTTATGTCCTCAAGAGTTTTACTTTGTTGTTCGAGAGTCTTATCCACCCAAATATTGACACCACCTTGACTTTGCATGAAATATTCAAGGGTGTCCTCTAAAGTATCATCTAGAGTATCCTCAAGTGTGTGAATGTAAGGAGGTTGATAGGCAATAAAAGCTTGTGATTGATAAAACAGAGGTGGGGATTGGTATTGTTGAGGGTTTAAAGTTCCCTCGTTTTTCCAATCACAATTGGGATGTTGCTACTCCGAATTATAGGTTTCCACATATGAAGTTCTTTGATTCCCTTGGTTTGTGAATGGCTCCCTAGATTGATTAACAAAGTTAGCTTGGCCGTACTATGAATGAGGATTATGCCCAGAAGAATTCAAGTAATCTCTAAAGGATCATGGAGGTGCTTGCGCATCTCCATAGTTATGAACACTACTATTAACGTCATTACTACCTCCCCACAAGTATGCCATGGAACATGCAAATATGATGGTGAAAAATGGATTATTATGCAATGTAAAACAAAGTGGCCAAACAAAACAAAGTGCATCTCCAACCACCACTATGCCAATCTACCTTCAATCTCCACAAAAATAGTTCTACCGATTAGCAATTAAGCACACTCCTAAGTCTCCTCTACAACTTAGCCAACTAAAATCAAAAGTCAAACGAAACAATCTAGAAAATAAAAAGAAAATCTAATATATTTACAATTAAAAGGTGGAACGAAGTTACCCAAGCTTGCTTGAAGTTTTTTTGTTATTGTAGATGAATGGTGAAGTTGTTCTCGCTAGAATCAATTCCGCCCAAAGCTCTTTCTACTAACGCCAACTGCTTGCTTCTCTGGTAATGACGCTAAAAACTTGATCGCTTCAGAAACGTGCAATATAATCCGCAAGTATATGGTCGCGATATAGTGATAAAATTATTCGGTGAAGTTCGAGGTCAATCCAATTGCCCGAAAGAATGGTATTCTTTTTAACTCAATTCAACGACAACAGCTTATGCCGTTGAATCGGAGGATTTAACAGTTAAAATATATTTAGAATCTATATCAACTTCTTTCAATATAGTTTAGAAAAGAGATTCGAAGTGTTCGTATCAAGATCTAAGCAACACCCATACGAGATCAATGTCGCGCATGAACACTCAAAGATATGATCATAAACCCTTGATTTCGAAAGAAAGAGAAATAAAGAAGATGAAGATTCATTATTTAAAAGATAAAACAAGAAAGCCCAATGAAAGACCTTATTAAACTATCAATCACCAAACAATCTTCGCGTTCTTTCCCAAGAGAAAGGATTAGCTGCTCATCATCATAAAGAAAATCAAAAGTTTTATTGAAGAACAAATAAAAGATTACAAGAATGGTAAAAGAAACAATAAGAAACCCTAAAAAACTACTCCTACAACTCTATTTTAAACTCCAAGTTCGTCTCCCTAGTAAAATAAAAGAGTTTCCTATTTATAGTTACAAGGAGGCACAAAGAAAACAAGTTGGAAACCCTTTGTGCCCGACCGTCCATAATTGTCGTCCTGACGGTAAGCCAAAACATGCATTCGTTCCCCTCTGGTCGTCAGGACGGTCAAAAGCTTCGTCTTGACGGTAAGCCAATATAAGCCTTCCTCCTCCTCTGGTTGTCAGGACAGTAAAAAGGGTCGTCCTGCTGACCAGCAACTGGGCATCTTTTTATGGCTCAGTTTTGACCATGATAGAAGTTGATTTAGGAAATGTCCATTAGAGGCAAAGTTGTAGATATGGAAGTCTGCTTTTCAATGCCACAAAAATCAGATCAATCGGATGTCGAAGTAAAAAGTTATGGTCAAAACACTGAGACTCTGTCAAATTTTCATATCTAGATTTTTCCATCTCGATTCCGTCTTGATTCTTCTTGCTTCTTTTCACCTCCATTAGCTTCCAAAACCTACAAAACAACATGAAATCCTATTAAACACAAAAAACACTTAAATAAGAGTATATTGAATAATTCTACCGCTAATAAAGTACAAATTGAAGACCTATGATTACACTTTAAGAGTGTAATCAGCAAGTTGCTGAAGAATAAGGCTGTTGAATGCCTGCCTGTTGAGAAAAACTATTCTGGAGTTATGAACATGGGATTTCCACAAAAACTGCAGCTATATGCGATGATAGGACCAATTATTTTATTAATGAAGAAGATGAGGAGAAGTCAATTAGCATAAGGGAGTATTAGGTGGAGTGGCCATCATATCTTTCTTTCTTTCTTTTTTTTTTTTTTTTGGTCCACCCCTTAAAGTTTGATAAGTAACTGAATACTACATTAAAGCAAGGAAAGTTAGAGACATTAAACCCCAACAAAAGAATTTCTTCCAAACCAAACCTTGCACTATCATAGAGGATAGAAATGCCTTTTACAAGGCTACATAGAACTTTTTTGATCTGTTGGTAACTGCTTTGAATTCTGCAATAAATTTTGTATTGGACAATTTGATAATCCAAGAATTGTCTTGATTTTTAACTATTCTAATATATACTTGTGCTGTGACAGGCCTAGTCACAAAACTGACAGATGATCAGAAATACGGAATGATCGAAGCTATTGCTCACCTTATTCATCGGGACTACACAGCAATTGTCAAAGATTTTGTCAAACTTGATTTCATTCCAGAAGGGGTTAATTTGGAACCCATCTTGCCTGTTCTGGCTAAGGTTTTTGATCAGGCACTTGAAGGCGGGGGAGCAAAAAATATCAACTTTCAGGAGCTGGCAGCAGATTTGGCACAAATAACATTTGACTATCCATTCAGGATACCCCCTTATTTTGCTCTTATAATTAGAGCAATAGGGGTGCTGGAAGGTATAGCTTTGGTGGGGAATCCTGATTTTGCAATCGTAGATGAAGCTTATCCATATATTGCACAGGTATCGAAATACTATAGCTGTGAGATCATTCAATTTATATCATAAGTATAAGCACATGAGAATATGTGTGCTAGATCATCCCAATATGTGAAGCAATAAACTTGGTATTTCAAATCATACTGTTTTGCTCCAAGATTGGATGACTAACTCTGTTTTATGAAGATAAAATTATTGGCATTACTTATAAGATTGTAAATAATACTTAAACCTAATATAATTGATTTGAACAAACACACAGAATCTGAACTGTGAACAAAATCCCAAGTTATTTATATATTATCTTACTTAATGAATAGGGTAGCTAAAATTTCTGACTGAATCATTCAATCATCTAATCAACCCAGTATATTTGAAAATATTTTTCCGTAAAAAGTTACTGAAAAAAATTTCCAGCATCTTTCATCGTTATGGTGCTCATTTTGTTAATCCCTTTTGAGGTTCATATAGATACCTCCAGTTCGGCTACCCAAAAACAGCTTTCTTAATATGTTAATTTTTAGTGCCAATCTGGGTCCGTAGTTGGAAGCTGATATAGTTAATTGGGTGTTTTTGTCATGAGACTTGAGCCTTGGGATGCATTTTGTTCATACAAAATACTAAATGCACTTTGCCTTTGTTCCAGAACCAGTCATGCATTACTATTTTACTTCCCTGATGTTTTTCATGTCCTAGTATAATCTTCTTATTTTTTTGCTGGATACCTGTGTAGATTGAAGTTTCTATAGGGTTTCTTCTCTGTTTTCATTTTATTTATGTATTTTGTTTGTAATGTTAGAGGCTCCTGACTGATGAATCACCACGTCTAAGGAATGCTTTACGCTACACTATATATGGAAAATCTGGAGTTTTTGATGCTGAAAGGTTCATAGATGTCATGCAAGCCTTTGAGACTTTCATAACTGCAGCCAAAAGCGCAGGTGGTGAGGATCTTGACGGGGGTATGGCTGAGCTTGGCATTCTGCAAACTCAAAGAGGCTATGTCTTGCCCAGATTTCCATTTAGTGCATCTCAACCGGAGGAGCCAATTCAAACAAGAGCAGCCTTAGCATTTCTCTTGTCGGGGAAAGGGAACTTTTTTCGAGAATTTCTTTTGGATGAGGTATTTCTGAAAGTAACTTCTATTATTCATCTCACTTGCAGTAGCTTCATTTTCCATTAAGAATATACTCCCTAGATGTTTCACAGCACTATGTTCAATCTTACATATTCCTGTAAGAATTGTTGTGTTGTCACTATTGCTGCTATTGTTAGTAGCAACTGGGCAAGACATGAAGATTTGTAGATTACACTAAATGAAAAGAAAGGAAAACCATAAGGGATCATCCAAAGCATGCCTTTTTATTTTCTTTCCACTGATATTTTCAGCATGTGTTTCTTGCAGCAAAGTTCAATGTGAGATTTGCTCTTTGTAATATCAATTCATATTACCCCTGCCTTAGAGGAAACCAAAATTATAATTAGTGGGGTGTTCTAGAGGGCGGTGTTGTTTAAATTAGATCATTTGCCTCACTAAATGATTAGGGATTGTTTGTAAGATCATGCAAGAGGAATCTTGATAATCTAGCTTTTTTCCGTTCTCTTTTGACATGTAAAGCAGATTGTGAAGGGTATTGATGCAGTTACAAGGGAACAGTTGGTAAGAATAATGGCGGTCCTTGGAATTGGAAATGCTGCCCCAGTTTTTAGTATGGTTCCTGCTTTAGGACCCATTCGGCCTGCGGGTTTTCTGCCTACCATAACTGAGGAGGACAAAGTCATATTGAGCAATGTTCAGAAAATCATGGAATTCTTGTCTGCAGGAAGCTCAGTATCACGGTCATCAAATCAGGTATAAAAAATTTCTGTTTGTGAATTCATCAAAAAGAGAAAAAATTAAGGAAAGAAAGAAAGAAAGAAAGAAAGTTGTATGATGATTGAGAACTTATGGCTATACATATGTGATGGGAATTTTTCCAGTTAAGAAGTAGTATAACACGTAGTTATGATTTATGGACTTCAGTAAAAGTTAGTATATCTTTCACTGTTTATTTCATTTTAAGCTGTAAGGCCACCTCTTTGCTTTTGGTTCTAATTTTTTGCTGTTTGTAAATTTCTTGGTATATTCTATGCTATTTCTTGCATTTGCAGTGTCTTACTACTCATTGGGCTAACTAGAAATCACACTGGGTGTACTACTCTTCTACACTAGAAAAGCTGCTGATATACGTTTCTTGTTGACTATATGCATATGGATAAATATAACTATGAAAATATTTTAGTACCAGGCAACTTCAAACTTGATCATATCAAAGACTATTAGCAATAATTATTGAGATTTATACAAGTAAATTGAACTCCAAACTACTCTGGATGATCCCTTCACATTGGGTGTGCAGGTGGTGACTTGTTTATGTATCTCCAATTGAGATGAACCTTAGTTGAAATGAGTTAGGAGACCTATCTTGTAACATAATCCTGTAGCATCAATTTTGATACAGGTGTGGTTGCTAAATTGATGGAATAGGGTAGAAATTAATACACAATGAAGGTAGTCATGGTATTTCACTAGTCCCAATCAATTAGAGCCTGTTCTCTTCAGTAAACAATTTTTTCTCCATATGGCTTCTCTTAAGCTTATCATTGTTGGTAATATTTTAAGATATCATATTATGCTTTTTTGGGTGAAAGAGGCATGTCCTTTTTCTTTTTCTTTTTTGGGGGATTTGTATATCCATGTAGGGATATAGGGTGGCTTGGGTGTGTAGTCTTTGACTCTTTGTATACTTCGTGTGTATAGGATTGCGCCCCTTTCTTTGTGGCGCCTTCTAGATGAATTACTATTACTTATCAAAAAAAAAATTCAAAATTGTAATTTTGATTTTTTTTATAATCTCTGTATGAGTGTGTGTGTGTGTGTGTGTGTGTGCGCGCACATTCGAAACTGGAACCATGGCAGTTTAATGATTACATGCTTGATTCTTTTCTTTCTTTTTTTCCCCTAAACAGACGTTTTAAGCTGTAAATGACTTTGAGAAAGATGCTTGAAAAAGAAATTACTTTTATCTTCTGATACTCTAATGTGTTGCAAACATATTTTCTGTTGAAATATTGCAGCATCTTAATACTATCCCAGTTTTATGCAAAAGAAAGTTCATTCTTTATTTCCATTGAAAAATGGAATAATTTCTTAAATTTTCCTGCTAATGTACATAAGAGTTTGCGTAGGGAAAATGAACCCGGTAGAGTTAGATACGGAAGCATTCGTAGGTTTCTGAAACATCCAGACTAATCATGGTGTCTAAAAAGCATGATTTCGGGAGATTAACAAGTTAACAACTACCTGATTTTACCAGGCCTTGAACGAACACCGCTGAAAATCTAATCTCTCTCTCTCTCTCTCTCTCTCTCTCTCCGCACTTAAATGGAAACAATCTCACTTCTGTTGTTCCTTCTGTGTCTACAGAGTGTTAATGTTACTCAGGCGGTCCAACAACTCCTTCCACTGTTGCCAGGCCTCTCCACAGAAGTGCTCCCTGATGTGCTTAGCCGGTTATCTTCCCGAGTATTGGCACGCTTAATTCGAGATACATTTTTGCCATGAAGTCACCCTAGTCTTGCTTCTTAAAGCCCCACAGAATTGTACATATCATGGTTAGTGAAATAATGAAGTTATACGCGCATGCAAAATAATTTTCCTAATCCATATTTGTTATTCCCATCTGATTGCTACACAGACACTAGTCTGGATTTAGCTCTCATAGATGATTCTGTGTACTCGAGGCTGAATAGATGTAAATTTGGAGAAAAGGAAAAAATAGAGAGCTAGCATAGATTTTCTATACTGCTTTCGTTTTTTCGTTGG
Organism: Euryodendron excelsum; assembly: GCA_033060915.1. Taxonomy (NCBI): domain Eukaryota; kingdom Viridiplantae; phylum Streptophyta; class Magnoliopsida; order Ericales; family Pentaphylacaceae; genus Euryodendron; species Euryodendron excelsum. The sequence goes on from CM065399.1 coordinate 18,707,028, forward strand.
CCATTCGCATAAGCTGATGTGATATTGGACGAGTTTTTTAATTGTTTGATTTGTTGGGACTCTTATACAGTATTTAGCAAATACTAACATTGGCAAGGAAAACATATATACATACATATGTATGCACGCACATGCTGCACTCTTCTGTTGCCGATATTCCTTTCATTCCCTCTTTTTGAAAATTCTCCAGCACCTGCGGGAGGTAATGTATTGGAAGTCTTGGAAAACTATGTTTCTCAAGCACCAGAGAAGCTTAACAATCATTTTCATTGTTTTTGTGACAATGCATATTGGTTTGGCTCTGGCAGGGGTAAAAGAGCATTATACAATATTGTGCCAAGTAGGTGGGTGAATATCACTCCAATCCTTGACTTAGCAAATTGGGAGCAAATTCTGGTCAAATCCTTGAATTTAATTGATCGAAATTTTTGACCAATAATTGGTTGCTATGTGCATTGTCATGGTATTGAAAAACCGAATGGCACCTCTGTTGAGATTTTGCAAGACTTTTGTAATTAAGAAAATAAATGACTCTTGTTTATTATGTTTGTTTTTATATTTCAAATGCTGTAATGAAAGTTGATTCATAGAGAAATTAATATTTTTTTAAAAAATAAATGTCTGTTTGCTTACATATAAATATTTTAATGTATGTGTACATGCTCTCGAGAGGTGCTTCTTATTTCTTTGCATAGCTTGTGCGGAGCATCATGCGGTTCCTATTTCTTTGCATAACTTGTGCGGATCTGATGCTCGAAAATGTGAACCTATTCTGGCTCTCTCAGCATTAAAATTGATTAATACGGCATGTGTTACATGACTCTGATGATTAGGTCAAATTATGGCTTCCTACTAATTCACTATTTACTTAATAGAAAACCATTCTACAATGTCCAAATAGAAAATAGGTCAGCTCACGAGAGGCATTCAAGAAACGCAGCATTATACCAAGTAGATACAAATGTTTTCATATATAGCATTGCTCCACTCTTACCTAGGCGATATTAGATCCTAACACAGCCTAGGCGCCAATTTACCACTGTCATAGCCTGTCAAATATCTCACCCTTTTATAGGGCAACAGATCCTTGCATACGGTTGGATTTGCACACTTCTAACTGGAATTAGCTCTAAAATCAATCTGTTATCATCCAAGATCTTCATGGCATAATATTATCCACTTTGGACCTTACCCCATGACTTTAAAACGTATTGTAAAGCTATGAGAGTGTTTGGTCCAAACCAAACAAAATTGTGCCATGTGTATCTTCAGTCGTAAGACCCAAATTTGCATTTTAGAGTAGCACTGAAACTGAGAAGGTCAATATTAAGGGACATTTTCTCTACTCAGCATTGTAGCGTGAATTTCTCTGCTCACCACAGGACCAGAGTCCTATTCCAGGCATTTCATGCCTCCCCAGACTGGTGATCAGTAGCCGTGGGTGACACTGTTCTAATGGTGACCTTGATGAATACAGGTCAGATAAAGGAGATGCATACATCCAGGCACCCACACAAAACATGCAAAGTTATTGAAATTTTCGAAATAGTGCTGTTAATCTTGCTAAACAAAAAATGAAATACAAAATAATGCAAAAAGTTCATGTATTCACATGTATCTTCTTATTCTAAAAAAGTATGCATTTATCTCAAGAGAAAAGTGGTAGTCTCTGCTCGCCTGAAGCAAACGAGATTATATTCTTTTTCAGTGGCGATATGAACTGCGCTCCATGGAATGCAGCAGCTCGTAATACATTTAGAGGTCCAAAATCAACAGAGTAAGCCTTCTGAAAACCATCTAGGATTGCCATCATTGTTATATTTGCCGGTTTCCGATCAGCTTCATATTTCTTCAGCAGAGGTACCTGTGCAGATGAACAAGACAACTCATATCAAGCAATGATTGCAGGACAGAAGGCAGTAAGCATTATTACCATTAATTCCAATTTCAATTTGGAAACTACTTCAGACTCTTCTGCAGATTCCATGGGGAGAGAAATATTTTCCACTCAGATCCATCAGTCAGGGCGAACAAAAACAACTTGGTTAACATGTCTCATGGTATATTCCAAATCAATTACTTTTACAAAAGGATACCTAATTAACCAGGGAAGGGGACATATTCCTTCGCCAGTCTGCAAATTGGCAGACGGAGAGAAAGTTCCCCCAAATTTGCATTTATGACAAGTAAGGATTAGAGGCCACAGTGAATTAGTATCCATAAAGATCAAAATGTGCTTCGGAGGAGCATGAAGTGGCATAACAATCAAAGATTTGCCCTCCAATACACCTCAATATTGCATTGGGAGGTTGCTGATGAAGTATATAGAATAATCCATGGGTAAGACACATGGGTTGTTATTCTTTTTGATAAGATAATAGCTGGTTATTATCCCTATTTCTTTTTCAATTGCTAGCTTTTCCATGACTTTTCATCTCCACATTCCCAAATCTTCTATTTCTGATATATATATTATATATATATTTATGAATGCAATAAAGATTCATCTCTATCAGAATATTAGTAGTTAGTTTCTAAACCAAAATAGATGCCTTGAAAATTAATACTCTTGGGACATGTGCCAAATTTGATAATTAATTAAATGCAGTAGAAGATATCACAAAAATATTTTGCAAATTCCCCAATGCATGGCATGTTTTATCAGTGGGTCAACAATTTATTCTCTGACATAATATAGAAAGGTTAAATGATGATACACACCACATCCAGATAAAATGCATCATGGTACAGCAGAAAAAACAATGTCAGTATCAAATCAACAATCAGAAATTATCTGTAGATAGTACAAACAAATTTTATTGTCAGGATTTCAGGCAGTATATATACATCGGCAGGTTTAATTATTGACTCTTATCTGAAATAAGAAAAACTAAATATAACATACCTCCCCAATGTCAGACCCCACCGCAACACCCTCAGCAATGACTCTTGAAAGAGCAGATGCATCCCCAAAACCCAAATTAACCCCTTGACCAGCCAAGGGATGAACAGTGTGTGCAGCATCACCAATAAGAGCTACACGCCTTGATGCATATTGATTAGCATGCATTAGAGATAATGGAAACACCATTCTTTCTGAAGCCAGCTTGACCACTTTTGGTGGAACTTCAAAACACTCGCTAGCAGATGACGTCACATCTGCTCTAAGCCAAGAAAATATGTTTCCGCCACCAAATAATTGTGACTGAGGATGAGGGCCAAATCCATAATCCAAAGCATGATTTACAGCATTGATAAAATCATCCTCACTCATTGATTTGCAGTCTGATGACTCTTTGGGGTTCATAGTCCAAACAATATTGCTGAACTTATCACCTATGGGCAAAAGTGCAATTGGACCAGCAGGCAGAAATCGTTGCCACGCACACTGGTTTTCCATCGTATGTTCCACTGTACAGATGATGGCATTCTGTGAATACTTCCAACCAGTTGTTTTGAATCCTGCTAACTCCCTGACACATGACTTGGACCCATCAGCTCCCACCTGTAATAAGCACAATCAAATTTGACACAATATCGTATATCTAATTCTGACCAATGAGAGGTAACATATAGCTTATGTCTTCCTTTTCCTTCTTAATATAGAAAGCAGCTTCGTCTACATCCAAGTTGAAATTACCACCAACTTTGCATACAGGGCATTGCCATCGGTTAGTTCCAGCTTTGCTAAACCTCTGCGAATGGGCATTGTCGTCCCTGAAGATGTGCTATCCGCAGCCACGGATGACAAGCTTGGAGATAGAGTCATTGAAGTTAACCTGGAAGGATAGATTGTCTTCTGGAAATCTGTGTTCTGATAATATTGAATATATTAGTCACAAAAAGCATCCAGATTCCCATAATTAAACTCAAATCACAATCCAGAAGATTATGGTTCATTTCTTGATGCATCATCCTGGAAAAGATAAAGGCTGGCCAATGTATCCTACATGAAAAAATCCTGGCCGACTGAAAGCATAATATGACAACTAGGAACAACAACGATATCTTGGTATCTCACAGATTATCCATCACAAATAACATATATCATCATGGATCTAGCATGGAATGCAGAAAACTATTTGACAGGCATCATGACAATGTCAAAAGGCAAAAAACCTCTGATAATTAAAGCCCAAAGACCAGAGGTGATCATATTTAGGCACTCCGTGATATCAGAACTAGCCCAGCCCGGCCAGTTGAACTAGTGAATTGGCGAACCAGAGACACCAGGCTGGTTTGCACCTGTTTTAAGAACTAAAAATAGAAGGCTGCTTGGCGTGAACCTCCAACACTAAACCTATCAGGTATTGTTAAGAAGTGATTCACCCAGTTGCTGGAGGACATAAAAGAAGATAAATTTTAATTTACACAACTAATCAGTAGTCCTGTCAGGCGATTTTTGGAGATGTTACTGAATTTTCATGCTTTTAATAGTTTAGTTTTTTTAGGAATAAAATCTGAGGTTTTATTTGTTACCATATGAGATAGGATGAGTTCTGGGTAGTTTTAGTGTGTTTTTAGGGTTTTATGTAGCTTATAAATAGGCCCGATTAGTGTAAAACAAATTAGTTTCTTGGAGATGAATAATGATTTAAGAAAATTGAAAGAGCTCTCTCTCTCTCTCTCTCTCGCTCTAATATGTGTGTTCTCTCTCTTTTCTCCTCATTTCTATCTTTCTCCATCATTTCTATATAATCTTTCTTTCTCTCTTTTCCTTTTCTAACTCGTCACATATTAAAATAATTCAGCATATTTATTTGCTTACCACAAGTTCGAAGAAATTCATGTAAAACCCTGGTTACATCCACAAGCTACAACCAACCTACCATTATCCAGTGGTGGGGATATCTTGAAACAACTAACAATTGTAATTTTATTGAGAGGGACTACGTCAGCCAGTCAACCCACTGTTGAATGCTGACCGTGACCTGGTCATCAAAACGCATTGATGTCCTGTCCAGTTCTGATAACTATGCATGCACCATTTCATAACAATTTTAACACTAGCCAACCAGATGGTTTAGGAATATAACTCATGAATGAAGCTTGCAAATAATATTTACCAACCAATTCTTGTTTCTCTATATATGCTGCAACTTACTCTGGGGTCCTTCAAAAAGAGAGAGAGAGAGAGAGAGAGAGAGAGAGAGAGAGAGAGAGAGAGAGAAGAAGAAGAAGAAGAAGAAGAAGAAGAAGAGAGAACTCAAATACAAGGAGACAAAAAAAGAGAAGAGACAGGAGGCAGGTGAGAAGAAGAAATATGAAAGGGACAGAAAAGAAGAGTGTAGGGAATATGAACGAAACAGAGGAAGCAAAGCAGACTTTCAATATCAGGGAACAATGAGAGCTAGAAAAAAAAACAAGATAAGAAGAGAGAGAAAAGATACAAATAGAAAGTAATAGTTAAAAATGAAGAGAGAGAGAGAGAGAGAGAGTATTACATGCTCTTAGGCAAAACTATACATCCATTTATTCCCTTCAATTTACTAATAAGAAATAAAATTTAATAATGAAAAGACCATCTGAAGGAGAGGTAAGACAAAAAAACTACAGTATGTGGGAAACACAAATGTAAAAGCTAACCACAACCACCGAAAGTGACGAAAACATAGGGATGCAGCAGGACAGAATACATTTCTTCAAGATGTTTTCAAGAAATAGATATATAAACAGCTTGCTATGGTGAGTACCTGTATGCATGACAAGAGAGATCTATGAAGCACCTTATTCTCTACCACACACCTGAACCGAAAAGCCAAACCAGTATCATCTGCTACTCATAATTGCATGATTACAAAAAAAAAATTAGCAGCTAAGAATGTTCGTACCCTAGGACTTCTTTATCTACATCTCTTGCGTTGTATCTTGTGTATCCTAGGCCAGTATAATCCCAAACCTACAAAGAATCATTGAGTTATAAGTGGAAAAGTATATAATCCATTGATGAACCATTAGTGTTATGTCAAGACAGACAAGCCAATGAGAGAGCAGACAGGCCATAAACACTGTACGTATTCTATGTGAAGGTTTTGATGCTAACAAGCGGAAATGCGAAAAGGAAACAATATTAAACCGAGTATAAGAATGAAATATGAAATTACTCTGCTCTAAGCAGACTGTCACAGAACAAAAGAAACCACATCCGTGCAGAAATAACAGCAAATCAAAAGATGCAGTTCACACTGACAAAAACATTTGTCTTGTTTTATTTTAATTTAATTAAGAAAGCCACAGTAAATGTACTAGCCTGGTTGACTAGATGAAAACTCCGCAAAAGACCTTGAGCTCATTAGTTATAGTTTTGTCATACAATCCAAGGCTGATAAGAACTCATGTTTTCTCTTGCTTCAGACAAACAGGCATGAAATATATGACCCTTTTGCTCTTTTGCATATACTTTATAAATTCAACAAACACGCGCATAGAATATCACCTTTTATCTTCCAATATGCAAATGCCAGTCGGACATGCCAACAAAGCCAACATTCAATAACAACCAAAAAGTTTGGGATGTATTAGAACCATGCACTTGCATAAATGTCCATAACATAAAGCATTCTTACACAGTTGTGTAGCTAATCTTTAAGCAGTTGTCATCTCTTAAACAAGGAGTTCTCCTATCATGCTCTCTTATGATCTCTAAATAACTTTTGTCCTACTGCACTATGTTTACTTGCTATAAAGATTGTATTAAAGTTTCTCCATCCAGTATATTTCAGGCAGTTTGTGCAGGAAGTAGTTAACATAAAGCTCCCACACAAAAACTACAAAAGACTGCACAGAAAAGGGGAAGGATTCCATAAGCCAAAAATACGAGGAAATCAACACCATCCCTTTCAAGCAATGAATAGGACTTTTCACACCTTCAAAAGATCTTCTATTCCTCTCTTTCCATAAGCACCACATCATGCAAAGAGCGATGGTAGCCCAGGCTTTACTGTCATGACCTCTAGGGCAGGCCCCGCCAATTAGCAAAAACATCTCTAATCGACTGAGGCATCACTGACTCCAGTCCAAACACCAAGAACATCATGCTCCCAATATGCTAGCAAATGGGAAAAGACTACTTCTTGGACTGTGGCCGACACCAGAGAAGACTAATTAGAGATTTGCTAAGCGAACGAGGCTGAAAGCGCTTCTCCTAGCTTGATCTAAGTCTTTTTTATTAAAAAAGCAGCCTGACTTATATGCTCCTCTTCCCTTGCTTTATTACACCTAGCTATCAGGCAATGTAACAACAGATGATTTGCACTTCGCCCTGCTTGCTTGCACATGCAACACCAATCCATCATAATCTTTTCTTTCTCTCTCTCATATTGTTTACCATCAAAATGACTTCCAGGGTCGTTGCCCAAGCAAAAAAGGCCACCTTGGGGGGGACGGGGTTTCGAAATACACTGGGTGGGGGAGATACGAAGGAAGACAAGATCAAAAGGCCTCATCAACATGTTCATGGGAAGCCTACGAGGCGGTACAAGGGTCGTCGAATGTCATCTCCACGTCAACGGTGAGGGGCATTTCTTGGAGACTATTGTGAGGGGAGTCGGCAGAGCAGATATGATAAGGGTGCCGGAAGTCCAGTCCAGGCCAGGTTGGGAAGACGTGGCCACAATTATGAAGGAGTTCGATGTATCCTCCTCAAATAGGCGTACCAGATCGGTGTTAACTTCTGTTGACTCAACTCTGGCTACTCGGTTTTCTTTGGAGAGTGCATCGGATGTTTGCGCCCTTGAACTGGACCTGTCGTCTGGTCGTCGAGCTTTGGCCTCAATGCAAACTTTCTTGGTGAGAAGACTAGGGGGGTTCATTAAAGCAATTCCTGATGCGGTTTCCATTCAGTTGTGGGTTGATCATCTGTGGGGTAAAGAGGCAAGGATTAAGGTGCTCGATTTCACAGGGGCCTATTACTTATTTCTTTTTCCGTTCTCGCCTGGATGCAGAGAGCAAGATGGGAACGGTTTGGTATTTTGATGGGCAACCTTTGGTTTTGGAGCGATGGGGGCCAAAAGCGTGCTGCTTTTTAGTCAGGACAGTCCGAAGGAATTTTGGATGTGAATTCTGGGTTTTCTCCTTCATATTTGGGATCTTTCATTCTTCAAGTTGGTCACTTTTGTGGCGGTTTCATCGTTGTTGATAAGAGCACTGCAGAGAAACGTCATGCAAGATGGGTGCAGATGAAGGTACAAGGAAATGGCGGCCAAATTCCTGCTAGAATCTTGGTCAGCGTGGGTTCAGAAGTCTATCCAATGCCCATCTAGGCAGAAACAGGCCCTCGAGTTCATCTCAGAAGTAGTTTGCAAGGGAGTACCAGTGAGTATGAGGCATCGGAAGGGAAGACAATGGCGTCACGTATGATGGTAGTTCCAAAAGTGCGTGGAGTTAGGTGGGTGGAAGATCTCCATCACGCACGTCGTGAAGGGCAGATTCTGGGGCGACGTAGATGGCCGAGATTTTGGGAGCCTATCTCTAATTTGTCATGGACGTCAGCTGGCATTCGGGTGGAACGAAAGGATGAGAATAGGCCACGTGGCGACTTGATGGGTAAGGGGCTGAGCAAAGAAAAGGATCTCGGCCCAAAACAAATTTGGGCTGCTATCGGGAATGGGACTGCACGTCAAAAGGAACCCATTAGGAGTTTGATGATTAGGATGCTCTACATACCGAAGGGCACAACTTCTTGAAAGCAATTCATAGAAAATACTGATTTCAAAAGATTTAATCAACAATTTTTGAAGATAATTAAAGAAGCATATGAATGAATTGACAAAAAAAGAAAATCATTACCTGCATCTTGTCAAAATAAGCATGCCGATGCTGTTGAACATATTGCCAAGCGCTGACATCTGCAAAATAGGACCATTGTTAAGGGAAAAAAGAATACATAACGTTTATCCCCATCTTTTGCAGAACTACATTTCTGTCCATTTATGATGGACATGGTGGGCATTTCTTACATGGAAACTGCTATTCTTCTAGAAAAACTTGAACAGAAGACCCACCGGAATGATGTGGTAGTGACATTTTTATAAATAAGAGCCACCATTATGGGTGTTATATTTTTAAGAGAATGACTCTCATTCAACCACATCATTTTAGTGATAAATTCTGTATGAAATTTCTGTTTGTATAGTACAACGCTACTTATACAAACAATCAAAATTGCACCTAATGAATGCAAAAACTGAGTGTATATACATCATATAAAAAAAGAAGTTAGCACAATTTTCTTGGAATTCTTAAAAGGATAAGATGATAACTATGTTGCTTATGCTTTTAGTATCTAACAATGGCATCATTTCAATCATATGATGAAATTGATTTTTGAAGTTCAGTGCAGTTCAAACCAAAACCATCACCAAAAGTGCAATCACATGGTCTTTGACTTCAATTTTGAGCTAATTGGTTGCCTGCATTAGCATCATTGAGATGAAACCTGACCAGAAGTGAATCGTGATAAAAAATGAGACTATATTGTCCACTCTTCCCTGAAACCTAGATGTCTAGAACTTTATTTGATAATTAATCTTCTGCATGCATGTTATAAGTACTTCAACCATGCATCAAGGTAAAGACCGAGCATCAAGCTCAAAATCATAATTGCAAGTTACCTTTTCTTTTATTGATGTTATTCCAAAACATAAGAAACCAGTTTCATGAAAAATATAATTTAGGTTGGAAAGCAATTCATACTCTTACCCACACAGCTTTAATGTTACTGAGCATATTTACCGTTTCCCTTGCTTTTATGCAGTCTTCATCGAAGAATGATTTTGGAGAACACCAGCAAGTATCAGCAATTAACACATGAAAAAATAACTTCCATACTTACCATGTTTATCCCACCAACTATGTTACTTGGCCTCAAGTACAAGTGCGGGGTGTAGGTACATGTCCATGTGTCAGATTCATATAATTTTCAGTCCATGGACACTCGGACATGACTAAATTTCATATTTTTAAATACTTCTTTTGCTTTTTAAAAGTAAAATGGTGTTTACAAACTAAAATATCGCATTTCATGCATAAAATAGAAGTTTTAAGTGTAGTTTTATAGTAAACTCAACTACTTATACATACTTGTTGGATGCATATCCAACTAGCCATATCGAACACATATCCCATACCCTTGTTCGAGTGTCAAGTGTCCGACACGGATATTTCACAAATCTAGAAGAGTTCTGGTAACATAGCCCACTAATGTCCAAGTTCCATTATAGCAAACAAATTGATGAGTTCTAACTTCTATAAGTTCGAGTTTTAGTTCTAACATATTTACAATTTTAGCATGGAAAATCATTATAGGGCTCTCTAAAAATGCAAGCAAAGTAAAGAACAGGAGATTTTCAAGGTAGAAGAACGAACAACAAGATAACAAATTGATACCTTTGAAAAAAGAAATAGTTGCAGGGGTGACTGTACTGACCCTTGGATCTGGCGGATCATCTTTCTTGAGGCAGTCTTCTCTCCCTAAAGCAGGATTGCTATCGATGATGGCAACGGTCAGCTGTTTTGTCAACGGCATGCTTGCTGCAAGCATATGGAAAAATTAGATAAAATTTGCAGAAGATAAATGCAATTAATTGCCATAGGCTAGATGAAAAAGCTAATTTTCTAGAATTACATATTTAGAACAGCGCGAAGTGTCTGAAAATGTGCTGACACTGCGCCATCATAAACCATTCTGTGGTCCACCGCTAGGGAATCAAAGGTGAGGTAGGGACCCCTATCTTAAACAATACAAATGCAGAACACAAATAGTAGGCAAACAGAAGCCTTCCTCTTTTTGATAGATAAAACCATACACTAGAAAGTGCAAAAGGTCTGCAACGCATGCAAACAATAGGCATACATGGAGTTTATGCCAACACCATACAAAACTAAATGATTAAATATCTCATGAAATCTACAAAAGACTGCTAAAGCTGAATATAACCCTTTAATCCCATCATAATGGGCCACTCCTTCCTTCAAATGAGCCCTTGTTCTCCTCTTTCAACTACACCACCACAAGCACGAGAGCCCTGCCTAGCACACCTCCCAAATTATCCCCAAAGTCTAGCTCCTCCTACTGTTAAATACCTAACATGCTGATCTAGGCATGATGTACTGCACCCTAATGAGGGGCAGTAGGAGAACTCATACATCTCTGGTGATTGGCGGGTGCATAAACAGATGAGTCACTACTTTTATGTCTTACCTGACATGCATCTCAAATTTGGAAGAAATTTATCCCACACAACCAGATTATTAATTGCCCACCAACCAAAGAAGGGCTACCTCAGAAGGAAGAGCTCCCAAGAGCCTTCCAAAGAAATTCAAAAGACCTCTCTCCAGTCAAATGCCTGTAGAAAGCACGAAGTCAGTTTGCCACTCTTCGAGGCCTTCCACTAGGTGTCCAATGGCCCAATACAATAGAGCAAGCATAAATCAGACCAAAGGCATAAATATCATTCTGGCCACAAGTACTGTATCACCTGTTCAAAGTGGGGTTCACAAATCAACCTACCCTACAACGTCCTCTAATAATCTGCTAGAATGGCCTCTTGTCCATAACAACCCCAAATAAGTCTCTGACTAAAGAAGCATGGCCAACAAGGTGATTTTCAAAAAATACATGACACAACACATCAGGGACGCAACAAAAAGATATTTTTGTTTGTTATGTATTTTAACATCCACAAATAAAAAAATATAATTTTTTAGGAAGTCATTTATTTGGTTTTTTGGCAGGTTTGTTTATTTTTTCCATCATACATCAGGCTAGGTGAATGAGCTTTATGCTTATGCCCCCATCTGATCATGTCCATGTGTGACAGAAGCTCAGGAAAACTAAATTGGGCCCATGGAGATCAGCACAAGTGTCATCCAAAAGCTAACTATAATTAAGAGGGAAAAAAGAAGAGAAAAGGAAGGGCTTCGGTCTACCAGATCTGGAGGCGGAAGACTCATTCCAGCTGAAGACCAGGTGATAACTATACTTGAGAGGAAAAAAGAAGAGAAAAGGCAGGGCTCGGATCAATCAGATCTGGAGGCTGAAGACCAGGCCACTGTTCTGCTACACCTCTCCTTCTCCTTCTTCCACCATTCTCCTTCTTCTTCCTCCTCTTCATCTCTTGACTGGCCTTTGGTCATCGACTCATTGATCAACCAGATAATCTCTCTCTCTCTCTCTCTCTCTCTCTCTTCTTTGGTTGTCGATTGACCAAATTGAAGTGTTAGTTGTGTCCATGAGGTGTCTTGAAATATGGACATACGTGTCTCCAATGCATCCACCAAGTGTCTGGCTTAAAAAATAACCCAAAAAAAAAAAAGGACAAGGACAATTGCATGTCTGATACATCTCCACTCATGTCGGAAGCGTGTTAGTGTCTGACACATGTAGGACATGCATACATCCCCTTGGGGGACGTGCCCGCACTTCATAAGCCTCCGGGCCTTCAAACATAAAACTTCTCACTGAATATGAAGCCTAAAACCAGTATTTTTTTCCAATAACTTGGCTTCCAAATTTACCTTTGCTGAGAAGTTTTCTGTTTGGAGGATAAACCTTAAGAGTCGATTAAAGACAAAAACTTCAAAAAAAGAAGGATGACAAAGAATGAAGTGCAGCTCTGTTATTTCTCTTCCTTCATTCAAGTTGCTTTTTAAGTTCACAAATCTAACCAATGCAAAAACCAGACAGACCTTAGAAATTTAAATCATCTCTATAGAAATGTTTAGTTATTGGGACAGACAAAACTGGGTGAGTGTGTCCTACTCGTTAAGACAACAATGACGGCAAAAGTAATAAACATGAATGATAATGAGGATAGTAGACTAATTCTGCAAAAAAATACAACTAGAACTACAGAAATTCAACATCACAAGTTCACAACAAAAACTAACTGCAATTTACTATACATATTAAGAAATTGTCAGTTCAGATAAACTGTGCTTAAAACAACAGTAAAGTATTTTTAATTACCTAGGGAACAAGCTAGAGCAATACCAACCATGCTGCCTCCAACGATTGCAATGTCATATTGGGGAATATTATTTGTCAAACCAGACCCGCCCGCTAACTCCTACAACATTTTAAGAACATTCTTTACTTGAACAGATGATCATTCCAATGATAAGGGCCGAAACTGAAAGCAAACAGAAATAACAACTAAACAAAACCTGCTATCTCATGTACAAAATTCTCACATTTGAAAGAATAAATAACATCGACTGAAAAATATCACTTACATGAGCAAACGTATCGATCTTGTTAGCAGCAAGGTGTAAAACAAAGTCAAGAAAGCAAAATTAATAAATTTTATGAAGTAGATCCCACAAAGAAGAGAGAGAGAGAGAGAGAGAGAGAGAGAGAGAGAGAGAGAGAGAGAGCATGTTTTCCAGAAATTCATCCAATACACTGTACATAATTAAGTCCATCAATGGTATAGTACATGAGACGAGATATTGCTTAATTGTCTTCTTCCATAGTGCTAATCAAAGCATTTAAAAGAAGTCCTGATAAAAACCATCTATTTCTGTTAAAAGCTTAACACTTTAAGTGGGAGCAGAGCTTCTTCTCAATCATCTGAAAGTCATAGAAAAGCCCAAATTAGTACCTAAAGAGCAAGGACACTTCAACAGAGTCACAGGCATCCATCTGATACTAACACTTCTTGGGCACGGCTAAAAACATGCCAGCCAGTTCCTGCATGTGTCCACTTTTTGAAAAACAATCATCATAACTTCAGAGTCCAGACAGATTGAGACTTCTCCAACACTCCAAGACATGATGTGATGACACAGATGTAGCATCAGAACTTCTGAAAATAGGATGGCTGCCCCCCCGCCCTGGTCCACCCCCCCCCCCCCCCCCCCCCCCCCCCTCTTTTCTCCTTTCCTCCTCTTTTATTACTGTTATCATTGCTTATCAAATTTTTGAATCATAAATGTTGCTAAAACAACTCAAGCTTACAAACACTTTTCTACATAGGGAAAGATAACAACTCTAACAAAAAATATATATATTTTGATAAGTGAGAATATTATAAAAAAGCACCAAAGCAGGTGGTGTGTCCTTTGTACACTACAAAAGAAAGATCTCCAATAAAATCAACAAAAGCAAAAGATGAATTGCAGAAGTTCCCTTCAAGCCAAAAATGGAACCAATGTAGCCAAAAATGGAAACAATCATAGAAGTGTACATGATACAATTATTTAAATGCTATTTGTTGAGCTTCATATTTCACAAGATGTAGGAAAATTGCATAGAAAACTCTTGTGGGTGACCATTAGACCGTGGGTGTGAAAGTGTACCCTCTAGGAAGTATGATAATCACTCGGCAATTGTCGAACTAGTTAGAGAGCGAAAGGAAGAGAGTTAATGGCAGTCACAGAGAGAGAGAGAGAGAGAGAGAGAGAGAATGAATACTGAACTAGTGAGACTATTGGACAACTTGTGTTGATCTGATGATGTGATGATTGAAGGGAATGGCGGTCTCCTTCATATAGCGATGGGGCACAGGAGGGAGAGTTAACCAGTGATGGGCTTGACGGCTTGCTCCTCTAAGTTGCAAGAGGTCAACTATGTGGCCAAGATCCTTCAGAGGTAGGTGGGGCTTTAGCTCAGCGATGTAGAGGTGACTCAAATTAATTTTCTTGTGTCTCCTCCTTTGTAATGTCTTTGCCTCAGTGTATTTCAATGAAGATGGAGATCTTTCTCTCATAAGACGGGTCAAGGGGTAGGTCTCTCTGAAGGAGGGGCTAGTATCTTGACGAACTCATTGACCCTAACCGCCAATCCACAAGTCCTTGACGGTCCCACATGGGGTCATGACTACCTGGAGATTCCATCATCATGTGACACCCCAAGGGTGAGTCCTTGGTCTCTGCTCAGGACCCCATGAGAAGAGATATGCGCTTGATAGGATAATGCCCAAGCGTGAGGTGCAAAATCCCTTGTGGAGAGAGTCCCTTAAGGAGGGCCCCTTGGCCAAGCAAGAGAGGCGGTCTTATGTGCCCATTTGAGAGGCTTCGGAGCTTGCCCTTAATTGGGTTTGGGACTAAAGCACCACATATATTAGTCCAACCTGATTTGACATTGTGATGTCTCACGGGCTTATGTGGCTGACGGAGGAGATGATGTGGTGCATCTGGTCAAGTGGGTTGTGAACCACATTCCTACAACCCTCCTATCCTAAACGCAGTGAGCCCAAAACTAATGTGAGGCAGCAGCAGAGGGCTCAAGTTTTTGGGCTGAAATTAATATTTTAGGTGGCTGCAAGGTTGGTAAAAATACCTAGGCTTCTAAGGGCTTGTGTAGTAAAAAAAGGGCAAGGTTTTGAGGGCTTAATGCAACAAGTATAAAATAAATCTTAGGGCCATCCAACGGTTTGTGAACAGTACCTTAGGAATAGTAACAACACTGGTTAGCTGTCCTTTTGGGCACTAGGGTTGTATATTTGTGGTAGGCAAGGATTTTAGGAATTGGAAAAAGGCTTGAAACAGATTGTTTTGGGCTTTAATGGCTTAGAAATTTAATAAATTCATGAGAAGAAAGAAGTGGAAAATTTTTTTACATCATGCTTAAATTCAATAGGCATCACACCTAAGATTAGGATTGCATCAAACCAAGAGAGATACATAGCTCCATAGAGTTAGAAAAACTCCCAGTTCCGAAAGGAGTTTTTTAATTCTTGTTTGTAACATGGAATATAAACATATTCTGAACCTTATTACTTTGGCATTCGTGTTTCACCTAGTGTTAAGATTAAGTAAAATAAATACATGACCCTCACCAGAAAGCAGGTTTATCTATAAGTCTTGTAACAAAGAAGACTTTCAATCTCCGCAATTAAATTTGAAGAAAGCATGCACAGTGACATGAAGTGATAAAACTACCACGTCAATTCTCACCAAAAAGAAAAAAAAAAGAATAAAACCATAAAAAAAAAAAAGCATTCACCAAGATTAAATAGAACCTAAAAGATAATAATGGCCCAAACAGGTTAAAAGGATTACCTTGCTCGTCTGCGAACCAGATAGTTCTGCAGCTGCATCATTACAAAAAGTCTTCCTCATAACTCTGCAACTATAGACATTTGAAGCAATTCTTCTTGCAATCACTCTGTTTCCAGCACAGAAGGCATCAGACAACAATGAAAAGATTTATCAAGATTTCCACAATCTGACGAAGAAAGAAAAAAACAAAAGTTGTATGAAATAACAAAATTCAAATGCAATGTACAATAAAAAAAATAAAATATTTATCCAAGGTCAACACACATGCTCAAATGAGTAAATTTGAAATCTCCCTCGCTCTACCTATATAAAAAATATAATGGTATACGGAATTATAATTATATTTGTGTGTGCATGTTTCTGTAAGGAAAAGAATCATATAGGGCCTCTCTGAGCTCCAAATTTCTAATATAGATTTCTTAAGTTTGAATTACTAAAGATTATCATTTGTTCTTTCCCGTGCTCATCCTTCTTCAGTCCTTCTTCTTCCACCCCCCCCCCCCCCCCCCCTCTTCCCCTTTTTCTCTCTCTCCATTCCTCAGTGTTAGCATTTTCTCATGCTTTGTCTCCTTGTGGATTCAAATCTTCAAATCCCTAAAATAGCATTCTCTTGTAACTTGATGGTACCCTCCTCATAAGAATAAGATCGATTGAGAAACATTTTATAATTAATCATATTGCTTTTTTATTTATCACTTGGATTAACTTTTTATAGTACTAGTTGTAGAAGAACTAGTAGTAGTAGTAGAAGAAGTAGCAGTAGTTGTCGTCAACTTTGATTAAAGATCGGAGAAAGGATGAAGACGAGGAATGAAGCTCAACAAAACAAGGAAGATGCCTTTCTTTTTAGCTCCAATCTGATTAATTTCATTTACATCACCCTAATTTCATCCCCCAAATCTATTAGTTAGTTTTCTGAGTCTGACTGACCTCTCTTTCCCTTTCTATCCCCTTATACAATCGATTAATCAAACATCATCATTCATATAATAGGAATAGTAGTAGAGAAGGAATTGTAAATGTCAAAAAAAGAAAAAAAGAATGCGCTGGTGGCAGATTATATGCACTTGTCTGTCTCGGGGATCGTGTGGAATGTGAGGCCTTTACAAGACTGGGAGGAGGAAGCTGTGGATGAGTTCTTTGGGCTTTTGTATGCGGTTAACACTCCAGTACATGGGGAGGACAGGATGGCTTGGAGCAAGCTGGGGGGGGGGGGGGGGGGGGGGGGGGGGGGGGGGGGAAGGGAATTTTCAGTTTAGTCATTGTACCTTAAGTTGGTGGGGGTGGAGAGGCGGCAGTTTCCGTTCAGAAGTGTATGGAAGGCTGGCGTACGTACCAAGGTGGCCTTTTTTGTTGGGTCAGCAGCTTGGGATTCCATTCTTACCATTGACAACCTGGTCAAGAGAGGGTTTGACACTGTAACTGGTGTTGTATGTGTCGTATGGCAGAGGAGTTGGTGGATCATCTTTTGATCCCTTGTGATGTGGCCTATGCTTTGTGGTCTTTGCTGCTTAATGTCTTTGGGGTTCAATGGGTGATGCCCCAAACAGTCTTCCAATTACTGAGCTGCTGGGAGTCAGGCTGTAGGAAGAAAAGGAAGAAGAAAACCTGGAGTGTTGCTCCTCTATGTATTATGTGGTGCTTGTGGAGAGAGCGGAACAAATGCACTTTTGAGGATTCTTCTACTCCAGTATATAATTTAAAACAGAATCTTTTGCACAGCTTCCTTTTTTGGTGTAAAGGGAATTTTTGTGAATCTTCTTTTGCCTACATGGATTTTATAGGTGAACTCAATCTTCGAGTTGAGTTGTCTTAATTAAGGTTACTCTTTGCATACGGGTTGGTCCCCTTTGGAGCCCTTAATATTCTATATTTACTTATAAAAAAAAAAAAAAAAGAGAAGGAACTGTATTGTCTGTCTTCTCCCTCTCTCAATAATACATACGCATATTTTTATATGTATGTCTGTGTGTTTGTGTAAGAAAATCATTTAGGGCCACTCCGAGCTCCAAATTCCTACTATAATTGTCCTAAGTTTTGAATTGCTGAAGAATAAGAAAGGAGATTCACTAAGCTACAAATCCAACACATTTTTGCAGTCATTATCCAAAAGTGTATATGTTAATTTTCACGATTAATTGGTTTTCAATAGCACCTCTTCCAAGCTGTGTATACATATCTTCCAACCATGGATTATGTCTATGTAGTTATGTAAACAATCACTCAACCCAACTCAACAAGGCTTAGTTCCATTGTGGATATATATATATGTATGTATGTATGAACAAACAACTGCATATATATCTCCATATCCATCTACAAACATATCTACACACAAAAATATATACATATATATGTAAATTAGTTCGATGTGAAAGGTACAGACAGAAATTATCGGACAATACTCTAAACAAACCAGAATTGTAGAAATGCACAGAATGAAGGAAATGCGAACCTGTTCATCTTTGAGACTCAACGAACTCACTCAGAGAGAGAGAGAGAGAGAAGGGGGACAACTGAGTCAGACTCGTGTGTAAATGAGTAAGGGAAGCGAGATTTAGGCTTAGCGTTAGTTCTTGGGCTTGTTCAGTTCGGCCCACATTCCCAAACGGGTTTGATCCATAGTTTCCCAGCCCAGAGAGTTGTGAGGCTTTGAAGAGTGAAGAGGCAAAAGTCTCGCTTCAACTGTTAGCAGCAAGAGTTGTTTCCAAAAGCAATATTAGCTTAGTACAGTTGTTGGAGGCACTGAAACCAGAGGGAAAGTGTTTTGTTAGGGGTGACCCAAATTGGAGCTAATAATCCAAAAGGATCAATTTATTGTTAACCCAAATTCCCAATTTGTTAATTATCAAATTTGATAATTCGATCCACTTTCAAAATATCTAATAAGCAACAAAATTGGGACATAGAGAGAATTTTTTTTTTTTTTTTTTTTTAAAACAACACCTATTTGAGTTGAACAATATTTACACTGACGATTAGTCAAATTGAATCAGGCAATCAATGGATAGCTAGAGTAATGGAAATCGATTGTTGTTTAATTAAGGAATTGGACAACTTTTACCAAATTTGAACTATAAAATTATTTAATCTAATGGTGGATGCTCGTCATTTAGTGGCATCCAATTAACTACTTTAATATCTTGGTAACTGAGGTCTTGAGTTTAATGGCCCTTAGTAGTGGATTTATTTTGTGGTTATGTGTGTTATGTGTGAATGTCAGAATTATTACAAGGTTGTACTTGTTAGACTTTCTCATTTTGATATATTTCTCATGGTATAATTATTTCATAAAAAAATAGTTAATCTACTGGCCTAAGTGGGGATAACCCAAATTGATGTAGAGTAGCTAATTCCACTAGGGAAGGGAATCAAATTCATACCCATCATTTAAAGAACAAGGCAATCATGCCATTCAGCCACATTAGTACTTCTTTTCTTCTTTTGAGAATGTGAAATGTCACGCAACTTGTTGAAACGGGTAAGCCACGTTAATATATTAGATACTTCTATGCATTTTCTAGATGTATTTCTTTAAAACACCAAGTCCTTGTGTTTTGGGGTTTGATTGAAATTTTGAATTCTTATAGAGCGTAGTATGTTAACAAGATAACCATTCTAAAGCTTTTTATTAGGTGGAGCTGTGAAATCAACTAATTTATTCCAACTTAACTCATGTTCGGTAGAAAGAAGTGCATTTGAGGTTGTCACGTTAAGTAAACAAATCAAATTTAAACATATTTTCAAACTCGTTAATTTTATGAACTTGCTATGATAAACTTATATATACTTAAACAAATCAAAATACTCTAATTAGGATTGTAATCGGCTCATTTTAAACTCGTTTGATTTTGGTTCGAAAGTTAAATAAGTCAAACTCAAATACATGTTGAAACTTGTTCAATTTTTAAACTAAACTTGAATAACCTAATATTTGAATCAGTAGGGTGGTGCTATTTACAGCCCTAGAATATTGGAAATTTCATTTGTGGGAGGGGAATGGCCAAGGCAAGAAAGAAATAAACCAACATAGTCCAACTCAACCTATACAAATGCTTTTCTTTCTTCACGAGTATAGTTTTGTGCTGCATTTGTGCCACTTTAGACTTTCTTGCTCATTCCAATAGATTGGTTGGAAGGTACAGATTTTAAGTCTTGTACTTAAAAATAGATGATTTGACTTTTTGCATTTGTACGCACAAAATATCTTCCAAATGAAAGCACAGTTTGGTTTAGAGGAGAAAATGAATTTTCTATAAGTGGTACCCTTTTGCAAATTGTGCTCCAGCACAAGGTCCAAGTTTTCATTTTTGTCTCATTAATTTTCAAACCATTTTGTAGAAAAAAATTATGATCCTCCTTTCCAAAAAATTGCCAAAAAATATGGTGTTCTGTATTTAATTTTAAGTAATACTTTTATTTCTCACTTCTAAACACACAGAATTATTCCATAAATTTAGGGCACATGTGTTCAACCTACGAGAAGAAAATATATTGAACAAATGTGAACTTATCGATTGATATCTATGCTTCTAATAGGTTGGGCACATTTATTGGACCTATGAGATAATTATTCCTGGACACAATATTATGCGACTCATATTAATAAATACAAATTAATAAATACGCACAAGATTCACTCACTCTTGTTTAGAAGTAAAAAAATGTAACGGCCAATGAGATTATTTATAGCATTTTCATTTAATTTTTGACCATGTTACAAAACCAACCATTTTTCTAATATATTTTGGAGTATGATATCCCAAAACATGCCCTGATACTGTAGGGGGTGTCCCTTTTTTTTTTTTTTTCTTTTTTTTTCGAATCTCCAAATTCTCACTTTTTAATAGTACTACTTTCTTTGGAAACCCAGCCATTATATAAAGGCAATAATTATATATTAAAGAAGTGGTAAAAAAGTGATAATTTCTAACCCGAGATACCTAGGTCACAATAAAATAACCTATTAAAATGGACTGTGGCAAGAGTCTCTTGCATTGGTATGCTCATTTTTGGAGTAGCCTTTTAGTATATATAAACAACATAAATTAGACCTCCAATTTCATGAAAAATATGGAAAGAATTACCTTATCTTGAACTGAAATTAAATTTGGTGCATTTGACCCTTTTAGAATATGGACATAAAATACCACCCCTTAAAATTACTAAGGGGCAAGTAAACAAAAAAGCTTTATAATTAGAGTAATGTTATATACAATCTCATTTCTCAATTCATTTTCTCATTTCTAAACACAAATTTATATAACTCACGTTAACAAATTCATGCGAGACTCATTCACTTGTGTAAAGAGTGAGACAAGAGAATGAGAAATGCGATTACATTATAAAATTTTCTTATAATTATATTATTCTTTAATTTCTGTTCATTATCTCCACAACTCTCTCTCTCTCTCTCTCTCTCTCTCCATATTAGAAAAAAGTCCAGTAGTTATATAAATAATACAAAATTCTTCAGTGCTCATATATATCAGATTTTTTTTGTGTTATTTATTGTATTAAAAATTTATTTATTAATTATAAACTCATATTGTTAATGTAATAAAATACCTTATATCTCAATTTAATAAGAATGGGTACGGAATAGTTGGTACAATCCGACCACTTTTAACTTTTTTTCTTCCATGGGTGTATATATATTCTTATCTGATATATTTGTGTGAGAAACAAAAGAACAGATGCGAATCTAATGCTGTAACGTACAAACAATGTACACAACCTCATAAACAGCCTTAAAAAAGTAAAAGAGCACTCAATCTCTTTGTTTCACCCTTTTCACCACACTAATGAGTACCGCAACAAAAGTAAAAGTAGACAACTCTTAGTGGGGAGAGGCAAGAGCATGAACATACCTGTTTTCTGTATCCATCCATGTATCTTTTCCCCAACCTAAAAAAAGCCCATCACAACCCCACCTCTCGACACCCAAATTGCTAAACCACTGCCTCATTTGCAAAAGCAAACTGTAGATACATATACTCTATATGTATATCTCTTTCTTCCCATTTCATTAGTTTGATGTTGTGATCTAATGTCAATTCAATACCCACCTTGTCAGGCAAGGGAGAGGGTTGTTTAAGCTTGTTTTCTGTACTCCTGGCGGCGTCGGCGCAGAACAGGTGCACCTCCTTAGTGTGCTCTTGCTATGTACCATCAAGGTATTCTGATTACAAAGTTGATGATCAAGATCATAACCAAATAAGTAGCAGCAGCAACAGCAAGAACAAGAAGCGATTGCTGGTGGCGAATCAAGATGGGGCCATGGAGAACGCTTGTAATGATAGATTACAAAGTCAAGGTAAGAGCAATGGTAGGATCAGTGGGACTAATGGGCCTCCCTTTGATCCCACTCCTCTCAAGAGCAATCTAAAGAAAACTACTACTACTACAACTGTGGAGGTGAATAATCAAATAAGGACAGTTACAAGGAAAGTTAATTGGCCTGATGCTTATGGGGAAGATATTGCTCATGTTCAAGAGTTTCAGCCAAGGTAAAGTTGGATCATATACCTCTACTTTTCTTGAATGATTGGTTTGTTCCTGTTGGATAAAATTTATTAAAAAAAGCCAATACTTAGAACAGTTTAAAGTGTGTGTTCTCGTGAACTTATAAGTGTGGCACTAATTCAACACTACTATAACACTATTGCAAGGGTTTTTGGTTGGGGTTTCAATTTTGAAGAGACCTGAGAAGCACAGACACCTATAAAAAATTGTCATGTCCGAACACTATAATTGCCTTCAATGCCAGACATAAGTCCAAATGTGTCTTGTTATATTTTTTAATTTTTAGAATGGAATATTTTTGAGACACTTGGGGGCACACGTAATTATCACTTATACACATAAAACACTTTTTAGTTTGAAACAAAATAACTTCAGATGCAATAATAAATAAAAATATTATAATTCTATACTTAATTTGATGTTTTAGTGGAATACATGATTTTTAATTTTAATTAGCGTTATCTTGTAATTTTTCATTATTTTTGAATAAAATATTTCTATATAAGACATAAAAAGTGTATACGATAAATATTTTTATCGTGTCCCGTTGTGCCCTCTATTTTTTAAAAATCGTCATATGGTATCGTGTCTGTCTGCTTTTTAGGAAAAACCCAAAATTCCATGCAGTAAAAAGCTTTGAGTAATGGCTGGCTTGCTATGTTCTCACGCTCTTTCAGCAATGTTACAGTACGTCAGAGAATGGCGAACTCGAGGGAGTACAGAATTCTTGCGTTTGTGCAATTCAATGAGAAAGGTACCACCTTCTGCTTTGATTAAGTTCTTCATAAATGGGTGTGTACTTGCATAAACATGTTGATGCAAACATGTTATATCTTAAGAATATGGGTTTTTTTTTTTTTGTTCCCCTATTTTTTATTCAAATGTGCATTAGAAGTTTAAAATGAAATGCAAAATGGCACTTAAAATTGAAATATAGATTTTTCAACAAGGCAATTTGGCAACCTAGAAAGATATGGCTCCCTCACTTGGTCATTCAGAGGAATATTCAGAAAGTAAATGGTTTAAGGTTGTTTTATAAAACCTAGCGCCAAAAAACTCTTTTTTACCAACTCAATCCTATTTTATAAACTATAGTCGTGTTTAAAACACAGGTTTCAGGAAGAAAGTGGATTTGGTAAATAAGTTTAAAACAATTATGATTCAATAGATAAGTCTTTTTTTTTTTTTTTTTTTAGGGTTGGGTTTGTTAAAAAACTCTAATACAATATGTTTGTTATATATAAGCTACTTAAGTGCTACTCTAAAATGGTAATGGCATTTTTGTTCATGCAATAGAACTGAAAACAAACTAAAAACCAAAAAAAGTGTAATCGTTCTTCTGACTCTGAGTAGTGTCTCGTTTGGTTTCGAGAGCCTCCCTCTCCCCGTCCCTTACTCGTCCTTTGAAAGCCGTCATCCTGGATTTATTTTCCGTATGCCGGGGAAAGTGCCTCACCTTTCTACATTCATTTTTATAAAAATTTACTCAGAGTGTCTAATGTTTAGTTTTGGAACCCGAATTTTGAGTGAAAAAAATAAAAAATGAAGGAAAATAGAACAAAAGAAAAGAATAATTTTGTTTTATTTTTTATTATATTTTTTTTTCTTTACTTTTTTAATAAAAAATTTAGATTCCAAACAAAGCGTAAAAAAGCAGAATTAATGAAAAGTCCAGGTGGAAGCACAAACAAAAGCAAAGAGGAAATATGTAATTTGTATGCATGATGATAGGATTTATAAAAAGGTGAAGGGTCTAATGCAATTATTCTTTGATTAGTAAATAGTCACTACGGATGGGATTAAATCATTTCATTTTGTTTGGCATGGTATGGAAAGTAACACCCCTCTTCATTTTATAAGCATTTTGATAGTTCAGTGTCTTGCCTTCATGATTACTCCAAATGAAACCATTTGGAAATGCTTTTCAATGAAGTCTTGATTCTCTGGTGATTGTGATTCTGGTGAACTTGTTGATGATCATCCATTTTAGACAGAAAAATATGAATGTTCAAATCTAAGACTAAGAAGTACGGACATGGATACGGACACACGGCATGAACATGATGCAATACGGACAAATCAAAACGGAGATTTTTAAAAAAATACAAAACACGATATGACGGGAACATAGCAAGAAGCACATACTTTATACGTTATATATATAAGAATATATTTTACTCAAAATAATAAAAAAATTACAAGATAACAATAATTAAAATTAGGAAACCATGTATTTCATAAATTAAAATCATATTATTTTTATTTTAAAAATGAATACTAAGTTATTTTATTCAAACTCGTAACATGCTCTATATGAACACAATTGTCCCCAAATGTCCGAAATCTGTTCAATTGTCAAAAAAAAATAATAAAACACCTCTGACACGATATCCCACACAGAGACCGCATCTTCTTCCATTACCATCTAGAGTTCAAATGTCTTCATTATAACAGTATTTTATCGTTCTTTTTAATGATTTTTTGGCTTCAGTGATTTTCCTAGTTCTAACCCATGGAATTCAATTTATTCTTCACTCGCAGATGGGTATACTGCTGATGTCCTGTTCTGCAGCATTCGATCATATTCAAATGTTATTCTCATCAGCAAAAACTAATTGGAGCTAGAATTCTGTATTTCAATGGAATGAATCAATTGACAAATACATTGTAACCGTATACCTGAGAAATGAAGTAAGAATTCCTTATTTCCTTTTCTTTCTTTTTTTTTGCTTTTCCTTTTCCTTTTTATTTTCTTTTTCCGTTATAAATTCAGAATTCAAACTTAGCATAAAAGTTATGAGCACCGATGATTGAGAATCCAAGAAAGCATTCAAGCACATTGATCTGGGAAAAGAAAACTGAAGCGAATGAATAATGTACCTGGTAAACAAAAACTGTCGTTATATCCATTGATGAATAGAAACAGAGTCGGAAGAATATACGGAAAGAAACAAATCAAATGGTGTGAATGGTGCGAGCATCCACCAGAAGCCAAACAATTGTTCCATAAAGGTTACAAGCATTTGCAAGAATCACAATTTTCAACTTTTTTTTTATACCCCCCACAATGATTTACCAGATTTTCACCTATTCTTTGTTCTTACACTACTACGGATTAGTGGATTAACGAAACCAGTATCGTCTTCATAAAGATGGATCTCCATCTCGTCGCGTACTACTGATTTTGACTTCTTCCTTTCTTTGATTTGCTCTTCTCCTGCATTTTCTTTTTCTTTGCTTCAGCTGTAACCCATGTGTAATCTGGAGGAATTGCAAACGGATCTTGAATATTTTCTATCTTACTGCTCGAACCAACGGTGGAAGAACTTGGCCTTTGGTAAGGAGCTTTTATCCACTGAAACCATGATGAACTCGATGACGGCATCATCGCCGGGCTGTCTCGCCCTGCTGCTGTTGGACTTGAAGGAGGGGTTGAGAACTCCTCCACTGGCTGCAACTCTTCAAACTTTGTAAATGTAACCAACACTCTGATTGTTGGAACCACGGGGATGGCAACCTGAAAACCAATGTAGGACTTCTTAGCAAAGATTACAAAAAAAAATTACAAAGTAATTGACAGCACACGACACTGCTTTGGAATAAAGAAAAACAAAGGAGAGAAAAAAAAAAAATTCCTTCGCAGCATATATGAGCAACAACTTTCAAAAGTCTGCTGTGAAGAGTTCAAAATCTCGTACAATCAAAATAAAATTATAGAGAAATTTGCAAAAATATTTTGGTTAGCAGAGCAGGTTGCCAGGGTGATTCCTACCACTCTGCCACAATGAAAATACAAGAATGTTAGTAGTCTTAACCTTAACCTTTCTTGTATCCAAAGCTGCTTCCATTTAGCTTAAAATCCAATAGTAAGTGGATTAAACATGCAACGGTCCAATCCGGCAATTATATTAGGAGTCCCAAGGTAAACTAATTGGGGTACAGAGACTGACAACCACTTTTCGTTCGACTGGGTGGCCATATAAACTGAGGCCAAGTAATTGGGATACAGAGACTAATAATTAGGACTGGAAGGCCCTATAGACTGAGAGCACAAATAAAGTGAGGAGAGTAATAGTTGTAGCTGGTGGTTGATGTTGTTCCCCACTTTAGCCAAAATATCTGTAGCAAAATTCGACCCCCAGTCGCCAAGGAGTTGCAAGACTTAACATATGAAGAAAGAACATAAATCCAAGCATCTATAATGACATGCTTTGACGGTATTGAGAATTCCCGGCATAGCAATCAATGAGTTCATATTTGAATAATAGGACAAAGAGGCCAAACAATCGAGTAGTTCATCCAAGACAGAAAAATATTGCTAGGACTTTGTAAGTTACAAACTTTCCTTGTACATGGCTCAGCTTAACAGGAGAACTATTCAGGTTCAGTTTAAACTTTCCATATGAATATACAAATCAAATCACATGATTAAATTTTAAGATACGAGAACACAAAATGGATATGCTTCTGACCCTTTTGATTCTTACTTAGAACAATGCATTTATATTCAACCATGAATTTTGATTTACCACAATAAATTAAAATTGTCAAGCAAAATTGGAGCAATGCTTTTCTCATGCTTGTCACTCCATTTTTTTTTCTCAAGGCTTTTCTCAGTGAATGGTCATGACAAATCCTCCTCTCTATATTATTTCGCCATAATTGTAATGTTTCCTTGCCCCCTAGCACATTAAGCTATAAATGTTGCAAGCAATTGTTTAGAATAACAAACTTTATCTTCCAGCTTAAAAGACAGTGCATCCCCAAGGTGGCTCATGACCTACTCTCGCAAACACGTCATTCATCCCAATATAACACCTTTGGTTACCAGTCCCTTTCCCAATCACCCTCAAGTGACAACATTCTCCAGCACAAATCTGACAGTTTTGCACCAGCTTTTGACGGGAACGTGTATTCCAAGTGGACAGATGTTTAAGATGTATAACTTCAACAATACCTGACTTTAGAATCCACTAATCCCACTAAAGTTCTTCCTATAAAATCCACATTAGTACCACGAGGGTAATGGTACTTATATCTCTCATCTCATTTATGGGTTGGTTTCCATTGGCTGTCTCCTCCATCATTCAAGATATTTACTTTGGGCATTTCTCTGAGCCTGTGCTTCTCTATAACCTACACCACGACACATGGTAGTCGAAAAGAATTCTCTGTTTTGTTGAGAGCTGGCAACAATTTACAATCACAAGTGTTGATTGCATAACGTACAAGGTAGTACGCTATCAAGTGTCACTGGGATAGACTATGAAGTTTCTTAAGATAGAAACAGTCAAACATTTGAAAACTTGTTTCATTGGTACGAACTAAACATTTGGTATAGACTACAAGGAGAACGCTTCTTCCTTTGACAACCGGTTCCACTTGCATTAATATCTCCACTGCTGTCAACCAGGATATGTCTCTTGAACAACTACCATTGGGTTTCGTACTGCATGGCAATTAATGGTTCAGAACAAGCCCCTTAGTTTGTTTTAGAAATTCAGCCAGTAGTGCTACTGGGTGTAAAGAAAGCAGGGCTGATGACTCCGGTTTCAACTGCCATCAGCATTCCAGAGTGATCCAGCATGATAGAGCTTAACTAATAAATCAATGACAGAATTATAAATGGAAATAATGCCATCGAAAGTAATAACTTCAGAAGTTATACATCAGCAATTTTTCTCCAAAATATTTATCCTTTATGTATCATTCCTCAGGTATACGACTTGCTAAATTTAGGAGTCCGTTAGCTTCTCCCAATTCTCTAATAAAAAGGACAAGACCAACTTAAAAAAAGTCAGCTTTGTCAACAATTAAGGCATTGATATGGACAACCAAAAATTTAGCAAGACCTGGGCACATATCTTCAGCTGCTTTAAAAAATCAATTATCAAACACGGAATTGGTTCAAGTAACAGCAAAAAGCACAACCACGAACACATCTGCAAAACGTATGAAATAAATCCCAGGTAGATATTTCACAGAAATGAGATAGAAAAATAGTCTTTAAATGAAAGTTGATCTGTTTTCCCTGAATAGAAAAAACTACTTCAAATAGAATTTTTTATAATTATTCACTAAATCTGACAACGCATTTTGACCCAAATTCCTCCACATCTAGTTTGAGAACAAAACTGTTCGATTCCCAGTGGGTTGATATTGAATTCAACAGTTCTTATAATATTTTTCTTATTTTACTGTTGGGTCAAATGAAATAAGCCAGAACTGTCTACCAAATACTATTCCAACCTGATGAAATTTACCCTCCTTGAGAATTTTCATGTATATATATAACAATATTTATTCATTTGTTACCATGTCGTATCCTGAGTTACTTTCTTTTTTTTTTCTAAATTGTCGTGTCAGTGAGTCCCTATCATGTTGTATCCGTGTCAAATGTCCGTATCCGTGCTTCTTAGACATCAAGAAATAACTCAAGAATATCAACAATAAAGTAAGCATTCTGGTGCAAATAATGGGACAAAAATATCGGAATATTTTGATCTAAGAAAGAAGAAGGCAAACCTTCCCCATTTTTTGCTTCCTTGCACGATATCTCAGACACCATTGATAAGAAAGATTTTTTTCATAGATATTCCCAAATCCTAACAACACATTTCAACCCAAATTCCTCCCAGACAAGTTTTAGAATAGAACTGTTTGACTCCCAGAGGGTTGGTGCAATCAATGAACAAGTAGTTGACTCCTACAATCCTTGTAATAGTTTTGCTGTTGTAACGGTGGTCCATATGAAATCAGCAAGAACGGTCTATGAAATACTGTAACAACCAGATCAAATTTACACTCCCCAAGAATTGGCATCAGTCGATGTTCAAAGCTATACCTGAACCTTTTGTTACTTATCCAAAAAATAAAAGGGGAATCTACCAAATTTTTCTTAGGGAAAAATTTGGTAGATTTTTGAAGATCCAAAATCATTCAAATTATGGCTTGGTTAGATTCTTTCGCTAAAGAAAGACCAATTCGAAGAATATTCTCATGGACCACTTGCTGAGTTTATATAGCCAAACACATATTTGAGTTCCATTAATCAATGTTCAAAATACTTTAACTGACTTGTAATTTACTAGTAGAATTCAATCGTAACACCTCCGAAGTGAAAACATTCAGCTCAAAAATATTTTCAATGACATTCCAACAAAAGACTCCATCTATTTGAGTTGGCTCTAACTACATGAATGGTGAAGTAATTGACCAACAAAAAAGTTCTTACTGCAATTGATGTATCATACATTGACTAGCAGATCACAATACCAATAACAGATGTTTTCATAACAGCAAATAAACCTAATAGCCTAGATTTTACAAGTCTATAATTCACATTTCACTTCAATTTTTTTTTTTTGTGTTTAATACATACATGTCAAAACATTGATACTTATGATAGTTTTACAATCTTTCTAAATAGGATGAAATCAGAATAAAACTTTCTTTTCACTTCCTTTTTTTTTTCAAGAGAAGGGGGAGGGGGAATAAGCAAGTTATACACACTCATGCCTCTACTGGGACTTGAGCCATACACCTCCATTTGGGAACGGAAGAAGTTAACATTCAAGCTGAGTACTGGTGTCAACAAAGAAGAAAATCACATGATTCAAACCATATCTTCACTATAATTTAATCCCAAAGCCTCTTCTTTTTTTCTTTTGGGAAAAGTCTCTACCACATCCTTTCCATTTACTTCATTCATGTCAGCTCTGCTTCTTTGGGTTCAAAAATGTTTTACTAATTCAAGGGGTTGCTTACCAGGACTACTGCCCACAGCTGTCGAAGTGCTAATAATTCAGAAGGTAAGGCAAACCCTATTCCAAAAAGTCAATGGGAAGGAAATCTATTTTATCTTCCTAAATTTTCCTTCATGTCTGCTTTTAATTGGCAAATTTTGTGACCTCAGTTATTTCAATGTAAAATGCAGGTATCTATCACAAGCAATCAAGGCTAGGAGTTGAGAGCTAACTGATTTGGAATGTCAATTACTCAAGCACCGGCTAAGAAGTGCTTGGGTGATCTTCTCAGATGAAAAGAATGAAGTTTATCAAAGTTGCCATTGTTGCTCGAAGTCGATATAGCAAACACCCCTTGGTAGCGAAAGCTCGTTCCTAGGAATTCCGGAACCCATTGCCACATGTCGCTACCTATCATAGCCAAGCTTCGCCAGTTGTCATGGCAGCGAAGTGTGAGTGATTTCCTTACTTGGAAGAGTGTTCTGCATGGTTTTAACCTAGCTACATATACAGCACAACTTTCCATGGTCTAGATAGAGAGCAACATTGCCTAACATCTTCTTTTAAGTTCTCCAATCATTGAAGAAGCTCTCAAATTGATTCTTTGCACCAAATAACTTCTTCACCATTGAAGAGCTTAAGTCTTGAAGGAGATCGAGACGGAGTTTCCATACAAAGAGAATGATACGGTGATCAAGCATCGAAATGGTGAATCGCGAAGTTGAGCAAGTTCAAGTCAACCTAAAGAACCAAGGAGTTGATGTTGGGGTTTTGGTTGTAAGAGTTTTTAGTTTGACATTGGTATTAGTGCTCGATTTGGTCCGAAGCTCTTGTTTGTTTACTCTAGCCTTTGAATTTTTCACGTTAAATATCGCTTGTTGATTGTATGATTAATTTATTACTTCTTGCGTGACATGCATTGTGGATGCACTTAGCTATAGACTTAACCATGGTAGTATTGGTTTAATACTTGTCCTTTAGCAAAGTTATAGTCCAATGCTTTTTCATATACAATAGACATTAGAACATAAGAAAGACATCCAAATTTATCCCCATCTTACACCAACTAGATGGTCAAAGCATTCCTCACCCTTCTCAAGTGCTCAAAATTAGGTGATAAAGAAAGCACGATTTGCTAAAGAAAAACATCAATGCAGCTGATTGACTTGTGCAAAAGCATGATCAATTTACATTGAAACAATAAATAATAAAAAACACACGTATTAGTGGACTTAAAAAAAAAAAGGACCACATAATGCACCTCCACACCGCTTACATGATGACTCAACAATGTAGAAAAAGAAAAAGAAAAATAGGAATAAACTCTAAGTTGAAACATGTTATTGTTGCATAGCAACAACCTAGAGTTGGAGCGGATACTCTTTCAAATGTGAATTAAAAACTACACATGGATAAAAATAGACAAGAAACAAAAAATTAATATAAACTGCACGAGACACCAAATTTATGTGAAAAACCCTCCAGTGTAGAGGGGAAATCCACGAGGCAGATCTCAACAACTTCAATTATACACATAATGGGTGTACAACAAAATCTCCCTCCAACAGTGAGTAAACACTCACAGGCTCTCCTTGATTGTTCAACACAAACGAGTATCTCTCAATCTCTCTTTGGTCTCTCAACACAAAGGAGTACAAGAAAAAAAGAAAGGAACTCTCTTCTCTCACACTCTGCTCTTACAATCTTCTTTAACCATACCCTCATCTTCCTCCCACACCCCCTTTTTATAGTTGCAGAATGGGACAGACAATAACAATCAATAAAAGACTGCACAGCTCCAAATTACAGCTCAATCATACGCATGCAGAAAACAAATCTGCAATTGCAAACAGCTGGAGATTTGCAAAAGATGGCTGAATGAGAAGGAAAGGAATCCAATAAAGGAGAGACAAGGGTTTGGAAGAAATGACAACTAGGTTTACATCTCTAATATGGGCATGGATGTGTCCGCCATGTATTGTTGGACATTCACCAAACAAAAATGATTAATAATTAAAGTTTACCATAGGAATATGCATAAAACTCTAGTATTATGCACGAAATTCTTTATAGCACGTTGTAAGCGTTATTTTATCTTTGAATTTTTTTTTTTTTGATAAGTATTATTTTATCTTTGAAAATAAAAGATGCATATTAAGAAATATTCATATTTTGCCATGTCCCCGTGTCCTTGGACATGACAATTAGGCAAATCCGACACTTAGACACACCCCCGTACCCTAGTCCGTGTAATATGGGCTGGCAGCATTTCTCACAAGGTTTTCAATTCTAAAGCAGAAACAACTAACCCTAGAAGGCAACTACATACTACAAAGTGCCACTGTAGACCAGCTGTTGGTGCTTGCAAATAGACAAATAATCCACCTACAAAAATATAGATGAATTATGAAACTACCTCAATTCTGTGTGCAGAATTTTAATCAGATTGTATCACTACCACTCCTCAAAAGGGCACCACACTCCCCACAAAACCCTCTATAAGGGCAGCATTCACCCACCATAAACAAAATAAGGAAAGCAGGCTATAGAATTAGTTGTAGAAAAGGGTACATCTCTGCAAAGCATATAAATTACGCCAACAGAACACTAAGAAATTAATGAATAAGGAATATACTAAAATGAACATATATAGAATTTGAAATAGAATAATCACTTGTGCAACATACCTTCACTGGAAAGGTCCCCATTGGAAGTTTTGTTGTAAGTAGTTCCCGTAAACGACGAATGGCCTTAACTTTGTTTGCTAGAATGTCAAGCAATGGAAGGAGTTCTTCAGTTTGTAACACGAAATTTGGAGAAAGCCAGAGGACAGGCCTCAAGCCTTTCTTATACTCATTTTCAGGGCTTCCATCCTTTCTCCGAGTTCTACTCTCAGAATTAGTGGGTGAGGATGTTTTGGTATCCTTTCCTCTAGAGTGCTCATCCCCCCTCTCAACAATCTCCGTGGAATGCCATCCCAGTTTGTTCTGACTCTGAGATGGAGAATCCCCAAGGAGACCACTAACCTTCTCTTCTACACAGAGTGAACTTCTTGGTGGGGCAATCCTCTTCTGCACTTCATGCTTAGTATCCCGTTTTCTCCAGCCACCAAACCATCCTTTCTTTTCCTGCTTAGTCTCTCCATTTCTGCAACTACTTGTTTCCTCAACAGGAAGCTCCCTTTGCTCGCAACAACTATGGCGGTGTTCAATTATCCCATCACCATTCTCATTACTTAAATCTGAAGAATCCAACTTGAGTGCAACTTCAAGTTGCCTTCTTTCCTCCTCTGTTAGAAGATCGTTAAGCTCTTCACTTTCTGTTTCGTTTTCATTGCAAGATGAAAAGAACTCATCATCTGTCATAGCCCCTGGAACCTTCCTGGATTTGATGCTCACGACCACATTGTGCATATCATATACTTTAGCCTTCCAAGGACCCACCATTTCCGTTTTCTCCTGTCGTCTCCATGTCAGCTGTGGCAAAAGAACTGCTTCAGTCACATCAATCCCAGGCCTGATTATATTAGTCTGAGACATCGCCGCAACTTCTTGTTGCACCTCCGCCTCGCTCGCTGGAGCACCTGCACCATCCAAAGCATTCATCACTTCCTTACCTTTGTGTGAGATCATGCAAAGTGACCCAGGAGGAACCTTTCCGTCCTCAGACCCATCACCCAAAAAAAGAATACTCTGATCAGAGCGCTGTATTCTGAAACCATCAAAACCAGCCAAAGTCATATCTGCCCTCAAATTTGCACCTCTTTTCCAAATTTTATAAGTATCGGAAGGCGCAATCCTCGATATAAAAGGAATAACAGAGCTCTCAAAGTGGAATGTAATTTCCATGTAGAAATCTCGCATCCTCCTCATTGTTTCAATCAACCGTGGCAACCTTCTCAACCATTTTCCCCAAGCCAATGGCTGGTAGTGCCCAACTATAATTTTGGCAATCGCTTCTTGCCTGTTACATATTGCTTCTTGGAGTGCGCTCCACCCCTGTTCATTTTGCAAGCTCCAGTCTGCACCAGCTATCATAAGCATCTCGGTTGCAGTCTCATCACCAAGCTTGACAGCCAAGTGAAGCGAGGTGTCACGGAAAGGGACATCACGCCTATCAATCACAGCAGAGATGGTATCAGCCTTCTGTTCTTCAGCCAGTGAAGCCGATTCAGTGCGAATTTCAGCTGGGTCACAAAACCGTGGGAGGCCCGCCAGTATCTTCCTGAGACCTGCATAGTCCTTCATGGCTACAGCTCTATGCACAGGACTATGGGCATACTTCGACACATCAATACCTGCCATGTCTCAGGAGTATGCAGGACCAACTCAGGCTAGTATACACAATCAAAAACCAATCCAATCATCCAAAGCTACCAGCAGATGGCGACCAAACAAGCAACCCTTCATCCAAATCAATAGAATATGATGAATTAGCAATGCCACCACTTCACATCCTAATAAGACCAATTAGTAGATTCCAACAAGCACCAAAATAATTCATTCACACCCCTGAATTCACCATATAAAGCAGATCCAGTTCATAATTTGTCACCAAATTGAAAAAATTCCACACAATCTTTCCCAGAACTGAATCAGACCCAGTTCGAATTACACCCACATGACACTAGAAAACAACAGTTACAACATGGACCCAGCTAATTACAGGTATCAAAAGCAGAGATCTTACTGGAAGCCCAAAAGCAAAAGATGCCAAACGGTCAAGAAACATCACCTCCTTCTTTCTTCTGCTTCTGTGACCCTAAGAGACCAAGATTGCTGCCAAAAAGAACCCAGTCGGTGAAGCCCACTACCTCTCTGCCTCTCACC
Organism: Euryodendron excelsum; assembly: GCA_033060915.1. Taxonomy (NCBI): domain Eukaryota; kingdom Viridiplantae; phylum Streptophyta; class Magnoliopsida; order Ericales; family Pentaphylacaceae; genus Euryodendron; species Euryodendron excelsum. Next base: position 18,742,129 of record CM065399.1, read on the forward strand.
TCCTCTGCAAATAGAAAAAAAAAAAAAAAAAAATAGATAGATACTTGTGATACTATCCATATCAGTCAAATCCAAGAACATGCAAGTTGGGGTACCAAAATGTAAAAAATATATATATAAAAAATTTCCAACTAATAAGAAATTGAGAGGCCTGGGAATCTAACAAAGAGATTGAAAAGTCACAGAATCAAAGAAAGGAATGCACGAAGAAAAGCATACAACAAAACCCCACCATCCAAGCAAATCGCAAAACAGTTTATATTAAAAAAGAATAACAGAAGTACAATCACAGAAAGAAACTGAGCAATAGATATTTCATAGTTCTAGAGAGAGAGAGAGGGAGAGAATTTTAGAGAGAGAGATTACCTATGACTAGAGTGCAAGAGTAAGAGAGAGAAAAACTAATGAAAGCATTGGAGCTTGGAAGGGTTAATTTGGGGTTAAGGTTGAAGTTGGAGGAAGGAGAGCAGAGGCTACATTTAACCTTTTTTAACAGATAAGAACACTCAAAATTGGAAATATAAAGTCAGAAGAAGAGTTTTAGAGAGAGTAAGAAACGGTGTACTTAGAGAGAGAGAGAGAGAGAGAGAGAGAGCCCAAAATGGGATGCCTGCATGTGAGCCTGGAAAGAGGGAACCTGCCTTCCTATATCTATTTTTTTATAAAATTAATTTTTTCTTTTCTGGGTCAAAATTTTTATTTTTAATCAAAAAATTATCATAATTTTTTGAATGAGAATCAAGAAGCCACGTGATCTCAATTGTAGTTTATTATGCTAGGCTAGTACTGGGGAATTTTTTCGTGGTACATTTTTGTTTTCTGTGTGATCGGGTATATTAAAATATCAAGTGTTAACTATGCATTTGTAAAATTCATAATAAAAATGTTATAAATAATTAATTTATAAAAAAATTACAAATCTATATCATACATCACGTTGAGACCCATCTAAACCTATTGTGTGGTACATTTAACTTTAAAGTTTTATCGGGTCGGATATGACTCGTTCCTATAACCCAATTGACTTAATCGAGTCTGATTTTGTTGTAATAATGAGTGTTGACGCGAAACCCTAAATATGTATGTGGAACGATTCGGTTGGGGTTAGAAGTTAGAACTAAATGCAAATTTAAACTTATCTTAGTCAGTACATAATTTTGGATCAATAAATGAACCGATCCAAGTATACATTCAAATTAATCTAATCCGATTGAATTTGGGTTGGCCCATGATTCTAATTTATTATATTTGACTTATATCTATTTTATTAAAAAATTATTGTTATCATTATAATATCTATACTATATCTATATGCAAATGTAGTAGGAGGTTCTAAGTCCTTCAAAATTTAATTCCTATTTTTTTAAAAATTCTAAAAAATTACAATGTCATGTGGCACATTTAACTCTTCCAACCAATTAAATTACTCTCTCTCTCTTTTATAAAGGAAAACAAACAAAATTAAATAATGATTAAACAAAAAGTAAATCATATAAAGTAATTAAAAGGAGTTAAATATTGATAAAGAAACACAAAAATTAACTAAATGAAAGAATTTTATTATGGGCAAAAATCTCTCCCTAATAAAAGTTTGATTTCTAAAATTTTTATGACTCTGTAGATATCTATCAATCTATAGTCAATACTATTCTCTCTCTCTCTCTCTCTCTCTCTCTCCTAATCAAAAGAGCAAAAATACACCTGGCTCCTCCTCTCCTTTACAATTTTTTGAATTTGCAAAATTCCATTCGAAATTCAAGTATCTCATTAAAGATATTGTGATTCTTAAAATCTCTAAATTCAAAGTAATTAAAGGAGTTACATATTGATATAAAAAAAAAAAAACACAAAAATTAACCAAAGAAAAGAACTTTATTATCGGCAAAAATCTCTCCCTAATAAAAGTTTGATTCCTAAAATCTTTATAACTCTAGATATCTATCTATCCATAGCCTATACCACTCTCTCTCTCTCTCTCTCTCTCTCTCTCTCTCTCTCTCTCTCTCTCTCTCCCAATCAAAAGATAAAAAATACACCCAGCTCCCCCTCTCTCTTACAATTTTTTGAATTTTTAAAATTTCATTCCAAATTCAAATATCTGATTAAAGATATTGTGATTCTTAAAATCTCTAAATATTATTGTAATTCCTGAAATCTCTCTTAATATTATAGCTTCCTATAAATATATATATATATATGTATATATATTTTACTTTCTTTCTCTCCTTCAACATTTTTATTGTTACTCTCTTCTCTTTTCCTAGAATCCAGTCACAGATGTGAGTCTCACTCTCTCTCTCTTCTTTTTCTCTATCACAATAGTGAAACTCAACTGGAACAAAAAAAAAAAAATCATCAACTAGGGCACAAACCTAGAGGTGAGTCAACCTATCTCTGTTGTCTCTCTTTATTTGTGTAATATAGATATCTCTATCAATTACCGCAGTTTTTTTTTAGATGGTTTTTATTTTCCCAAGTTGTGGAAGGGGATTGCGTGATGAAGGTATTGTTGGAAAAACTTTTTTGATGATAACTTTAGGTTGATATTTTTAAATGTTTTTTTTTACCAAAGTACAAACAGTGATATTTTTTTTCCTGATTTAAACTTTATGTGAATTTTTTTAAATTGTGCTAGATTGTCCCAAACTGCACCAAAATTCATAATTGTGGAGGGGCTCTTTATTGATCATTGACTCCAACACCTAAGATTTTGATTTATATAATATTACCATTGATTATTGGATAAGGTTTTTCAAATCATAAATTGAGGTAGATAAAAATTGTGTCACGATTAGCCCGAGATAAGAGGTAAAGTTTTCTTTTCTTTTATTAATTTATTTATATTAATTATGTCTTTTTTGTTTAGGTGGTT